>OZ005661.1:144041194-144063694 GCA_963930645.1 Salticus scenicus
AAAAAATCTTTAAATCGACCATGAAAATTTAATGATGTTTCCGAAATAAGTATCGACATTACTGTTAGAAGATTATGAATATCGACATAGATTTATAAAACTATTTTAGCAAACAAATTTGTCCTCCATATGAGTGATTTGGTGACATTTGTTACTAACTGGGTAACATGTGTTGCTTTGTCACCATGCCGGCAGAAGATTTAATTATAATGAAAGATCTTTTATTTAATGCATAAAAAATTTAATTTTTCAGATATTTTACCACTTATTACACAATTTTTAAAATGACTAAAAAAATATCGATATATTCGGCGATATCTCTGTTTAATGGGATGACTGACATTATAGTTCTTTTTTTCCTTATATATCTATTGGTTTTCAGAATTATAAAATTAAATATTCATATGCAACTATCAAAAAAAAAAAAAAAAAAAAAAAAAGGAAGTTTCTCAAAATTTTAGAATGCTGCATGAAGACTAGTAGATGTTACAATGTAGATACAATAATGAAACGGGGGGAGGGTGGTTGAGGAGAGCGGTAGCCCCCCCTTACATAGAATTATTTGTCAAATAAAGCTGTTCCGAAGCCTAATTTGAATTGTTTTAACATAGGTTTACATAACCGTACTCGTTATCTTAACCCTTTATATCCAATCTGTACTTTTAGTGTTAAATTTCAGGGTAAGAGAAAGTCGTGCGAGTAACACACCAGATTATTTACTTTCTCTTACCCATAAGGTACTGAAAGTATTGTTTTTGGGTCAAATTTCCGAAAGTGAGTTTTTGTTATATTTACACGTTTTGAGGTGCCCTGAATCCGAAAATCATGTTTTTAGCGGTTGGTCTGTGTGTGTGTGTCTGTCATCAGCATATCTCAAGAACAAATAGCAGCAGAAAGTCCAAACTTGGAATTCTAAATGTGTGTCATATCGGGATGCCACACTAAGCTTTTCGTTGAGATGAAGCAAATGGTTCGTGTTCAGGGACACTCAAGAGTATTCAAATACATTACATCTATTTGGGAAAGTGCTGGTAAGTTGAGTTTAACATCTATAGACAACACTAAACCAAATGAAAGGAATACATATTTTTACTTTCTCTTACCCATAAGGTAGAGAAAGTATTGTTTTTGGGTCAAATTTTCGAACGCGAGATTTTGTTATATTTACTCATTTTGAGGTCCTCTGAATACGAAAATCATGTTTTTAGCAAACGGTCTGTGTGTATGTCTGTGTGTCTGTGTGTGTGTCTGTCTGTTATCAGCATATCTCAAGAACAAATAGTAGCAGACATTCCAAACTTGGTATTCTAAATGTGTATCATATATAGATGCTACAGTAAGCTTTTCGTTAAGATCAAGCAAATGGTTCGTGTACAGGGACAATCAAGAGAATTCTAATGCATTACGTCTACGGGGGAAATTGCAGGTAAGTCGAGTTTAACGTCTATAGACTGCACTAAACCAAATGAAACGAATATATATATATTTTGTAATAGAGATAGTGAACTGGGAAAAAATTTTTGTGTATGTAGAAGCCTCGCCTCCCCCCCTGGGGAGTAAATTTTCATGATGGGTATCTTTCAAAAGAGCTCACCAATACCTTTAAAACGAATGGTTGAACCATCGATCTGCGATAATTTAAAACAAAGTTATCGATTTTTTTCACTTTTAACGGAAAAAAAACTTTTTTTTTTTTTTTTTTTTTAAATATTGAGGATAAAATGGACTTTTTTTGGATATTTAGTGTTATACTACTTCTCAAATATGGAAATCGTCTGCATTATCATAAAAGATAATTTTTTTAAATAATAATTTTAATAAATTATTTTTTTAAAACAGAATTATTTTTTAATAACAGAATTAAATTTTACATAAATCTAGGTGCATTAATGAAACGGGGGGTTGAGGGGGGCAGTAGCCCCCCTCACACAGAATTAATTATCATATAAAACCCTCCCGAAGCCTAATTTGTTTAACATAGGTTTACATAACATCGTTATCTTACCTCTTAATCTCCAACCTGTATTTATAGTATTAAATTTCAGGGTAAGAGAAAGTCGTGTGAGTGACACATCAGGTTATTTATATGTAAAAACGTGTCTCATGTAGAATATGGTAGGGAAATCATTTACTGTTCGTTTACAGGGCCACACGAAAGAACTAGATAAAAGTGCGACAATCGTTGCAAATTGATGGAAGTATATTTCAGGCTGGGCCATGTATGATTACTATAGGATTATACTTAGGTACATTATGTGGTCTGTACATATTCTTCAAAATATATACGTGGTTGCTAATATTTAAGCGATAGGATTATTTTTTATTGTTAGTGGAAGTGCTTTACTATAATATTTTACCATGCCCAGGAAAGCTGGTCAGGAATGGAAATGAATTTGTCATAGACATGTGATAAATAATGTATGTTTTTAAGTTAAATATTCACCGCTTGTTTTTTGTGTATTTACACGTTTTGAGGCTTTCTGCTTACCAAAGTCAAGTTTTTTAAAGAGTGATATTTGTATGTGCCTCTTAGAGTAACTTAAAAACGAATAATTTCAGGAGATCCAAAAGTTATATTTTCAAATTAATGTAAATTTGTTGCTGGAAAAGTTTGATTAAGATTGATAAGTTTCAAGGAATGTTACGTGTGAAAGATGTCTGAATAATTTTAAGTGAACTTTTAATTTTAATAACAGATTTAAATTGTATATAAATGTAGGTGCAGTAATGAAACTGGGGGTTGAGAAGGGCGGTAGCCCCCTCACACAGAGCTAATTATCATATAAAACTCTCCCGAAGCCTAATTTGAATTGTTTAACATATGTTTACATAACAGTACTCGTTATCTTACCTCTTAATCTCCAACCTGTATTTATAGTATTAAATTTCAGGGTAAGAGAAAGTCGTGTGAGTGACACACCAGGTTATTTTATATTCATTGGCAAATTTAATATTTTATAATTTTTTACTTTTCACGTGAAAGCATACTTCATTTTATGCTGGGGAAAAAAAAAAAAAAAAAAAAGTAAATTTTTTTTGGCAACAATTAAAAATTTTAATGTCTAATTTAAAAGCTATCACGAAGTGATTATTTTAATTAATTAAAAAATATATATAATCAAAATTTCGTTATAAATAAGGTACCAAATGAAAGGGGCGATTTTTCTGAATCCATCCGATTAAACAACTTATCGATCGGACAGTTAGATTTTTAAAAATTAACTAAAGTATGAAAATTAGGTGGCAACTTGCGTCCGCACACAGACAAACAGAGTCCAAGGATTAAATTACAACATTTAAGAAAGTTTATTTTAAAAACTGAATCGAAAATAAATTGAATAAAAGAACTAGTTGACATTGGTGGGCTTTGTTGAGTTTCCCGTCATATATATGTTCTTATACATTTCTAGTACAACAAACACATACTGAAAAATGAAAGTTTCTGCCCTCTTTAATGAAAACAAAATCTCTAATTCACACCGGAATAAACTTCTCATTTAAGTATACTTATAGTGACATATTATTTGTGTGTTGTTAATATAAATGTATTTAAATGAGAGTTTATTCCGGTGTGAATAAAGGATTTCGTTTTCGTTTAAAAGGCGTAAACTTTCATTCCTGCATACCACATATATTCATGTTTGTTCAGAAAAATGAATTTGACTGATCGTTTGACATAATGACAAACTGAAATGCCTCATTTAATAGGCTACCCACCGTTCAGTTCGATATATTCATATTATCCTAATTTATTATTTTCTTTTCTTATGATCTGTTTTGCAGTTAGTTTTCTTGCTGTTCCATACTAGTTATTTCCAATGCAACGATCCCCATAATATAAATTTATATGGAATATTGCTTTATTTTGCTATATTGAGAAAATTTTAAATTTCAAATAACTTACGAAATTTTTAATTTAGAATATTTGTAATCAATGATTTTCAAGCTAGTGTTATCAATGATATTTTAAAAGTGGTCTGACAATTTACGATGAAAATGTCCCTCAAAATGGTCGTCTATGCGAAATTTTGCCCTTTTGTCCCATGTTAAGAAAATCGTAAATTTCGAATAACATATGAAAATTTTAAATTAAAAAAATTTACAGTTAATGATTTCATGACAGTGTCCTAAATTCTATTTTAAATGTAGTTCGATATCTTTACAATTAAAATATCACTCAAAATTTATGCTTATGCGAAATTTTGAATTTTCATAGTTAATTATGATTATGCCAGTATTATATCTAATATTTTAAAGCTGGCCTGACATCTTTATAATAAAAATATCCCGTTAAGTGCACATTTAAGCTAACATTTGGCCTATTCTCACGCTAAGAAAATCGTGAATTTCGAATGCGATGTTTTTAAATTAGAATGTTAAAAATCAATGAGATTTCTTGCCAGTGTCATAAGTAATATTTTAAAACTGTCCCTACCTCTCTGCGATAATTTGTTCTTGAGATATCCTGTACACAAACACACAAACTTAACACACACTAATTCACAAACACACTGGCATCCTTACAGACAGATACCATATCAATTGATTCCTCACGCTTTGGAGGGATTTTGAATAGAATTGTGGACTGTATGGTTTTAAAAATCGCTGGTTTAAATTATATTAAATCATCAATCAGTTTAAAATGAATATTGAAGGACTCACCTTCCTTTCAATTGAATTAATAACATCATATTTAAGAAACAATGAATAAAAGCTTGAATAAATACCCCGAGTTGAATACAAACATGAATTATTGACTTTATTTCAGCTCATACGTTAGAATAGAATTTTTCCCAGCTTACCGCTAGAACACCAACAAAAAGAATAAACTAGCATAGGTCTGCAGAAACATAACTGCTTCACAGCAAATTGAAAAAGAAATTGTTTTAAAGTATAACTAACAATTAATTGAAAACATGAATAAAATAAATAATAATAAAAGAAAAAAGAATTAATTTAGCGTTTAAAACACATTAAAATATCAATAAAAAGAATGAATTTAAATCAAAGTTTTTTTACTAAAGTTCTTTCAGAATTGCACAGTGCTGCCATCTATTGTCAAAATTCAGAGTTATTAGAGTTCTGAACATTCTCCCCCACCGGGAGAAGGAGTGTCACTTTAGCAATAGGGCGTTGAATTTCACCACTCTGAGTCCAAATGCTGACTACACGAACTCTATTATCAGGTCCTGGATAGGTACGAATAATTCTACCCAGCTTCCACTGGAGAGGAATAGATTGTGGATCATGAATAACAACCAAGTCCCCAATTTGAAGATCAGTTCGTGAAGTGAACCATTTAGGTCGATTCTGCAGGTGATGTAGATAGTCTCTAGACCATCTCTTCCAGAAGTCTTGCTTCATTCGCTGGATTAGAGTCCAACGAGAAGATAAAGTGAGATTTGGTGAATTCCCACTTTCAGGAATCTCAAGGAGTGGAACTCCTATCAGGAAATGTCCGGGAGTGAGGGCTCTAACATCAGATGGATCTGAAGAAAGTGGTGTTAATGGTCTGGAATTTAAGCAGGCTTCTATTTGACATAAAAGAGTAGTAAGCTCTTCAAAATTCAGAATGGTAGCCTTACAAGCTTTAAGTAGGTGACTTTTCGTCAATTTAACAGCAGATTCCCACTGTCCACCGAAATGAGGGGAATATGGTGGGATAAAATGCCAATTGATGAAGTTACTGGTAGCAAAATTTTGAACATTTTCAGAACGAATGATTCGAAATAGTTGCTTAAGATAGTTAGCAACTCCTTTGAAATTTTTTTCGTTGTCACTGAATATGTCTGATGGCAGTCCTCTTCTAGAAACAAATCGTTTTAGGGATGCTAAGAAAGCTGATGAAGATAAATCTGAAACAGCTTCTAGGTGCACCGCTTTTGTGCACATGCAGACAAAAACACAAATATATGACTTCAATTTAACTTTAGATCTAGGCACATTTGGTTTAGTGATGAGTGGGCCAGCAAAATCTAGTCCCACCTTTGAAAAAGGTCGAGTTGGTGTTATACGTTCGACTGGCAACTCACCCATAATTTGTTGGCAAGCTTGTTTCTTCAAACGTTTGCACAAAATGCATTCATTTAGAATTCGACGAATGTAAGAGCGACCATTTAGTATCCAATACTTTTGTCTAATTAGGGAAAGAATCAGTTGTGCACCAGCATGAAAATGTTTTTTATGATATTGCTCAACAATTAATTTTGTAATGAAATGATTTCTCGATAAAAGCACTGGATATTTCTGATCTTGATTAAGTGATTGATGTCTGGACAACCGTCCGCCAACTCTGATTAAACCTTGATCATCTAGAAATATATTTAAGGATAAATATTTGTTGTTGGTTGGTAAAGGTTGATTTTTCCCGAGCAAATTCAGTTCTACCGAAAACTCTTGTTCCTGAATCAATTTAAGAATATGTGTAATAGCACTTGAAACTTCAGGCGTACTGACAAGTCCAATACGTCTAGAATTACGATTACAACTACGAATGTTATAAATGAATCTCAAACACAATGCAAGGACTCTGCAAAGTTTTGAAAAAGAAGAGAATTTGAGTAGAAAATCAGGAAAGGCTTTATGACTAGATGTTGCAACGTGACTTAAATTTTCTTCAGAATTTTTTGACTTAACATTTGAAGATTTGACTAGGAATAATGGTAACTTGACACTAGCACTAAGCCATTCAGGCCCAAGCCACCACAATTTGTGATGCAAAAGATTCTTCGGTAGAATGCCTCTTGAGGCACAGTCTGCCGGATTCGATGAACTCTCAACATAAGTCCACACTGCTTGTGGGACAAGTGATTTGATTTTGTTTGCTCGATTTGTTACGAACTGATTTCCTTTGGTTGGAGGAGATTCAATCCAATTTAAAGCAATTTGTGAATCGGACCACAAATAAAGTTTATTTACATTGAAGGTTAAAGATTCTAATATTGTGGAACTTAATTGTGCAAGCAAGAATGCAGCACATAACTCAATTCTCGGAAGCGTGACATGTTTTAAAGGATTAACTCTAGTTTTTGCAGCGACAAAGTTAACTGAAATCTCACCTAGAGAAGATAGTGTCCGAAGGTATACCACTGCAGCGTAGGCCTTGCCAGATCCATCACAAAACCCATGGATCTCTATGTGGTTCTCTGGAGATGTTTCACAGTTCAGATATCTTGGTATGCCAATGGACTTTAAGAGTTCAATTTGAGAATTAAATTCTTGCCAAGTTTTCAAAATGGAATCTGGGATTTGATCATCCCAAGCACACTTATCTTTCCAAAGCTCTTGCATCATGATTTTTAACATGATCGTGGTTGGAGCTAGAATCCCAAAAGGATCAAAGATTTGAGCTATCATCGATAGCAATTCTCGCTTGGTATGCACCGATTTGACGCCATTCAAATGAATTTTCAATAAGTCTTCTGCCGAATTCCAAACTAAGCCTAAGATTTTTTGGGAGGAATCTTCGGAAAATTTTACATTTTGCCTAGTGGATTTAAGATCTTCTGGTAGATTTTCAATGACTGCGGGTACATTGGAAGCCCATTTTCTAAGTGTAAAGCCTCCTTGATTTAAAACGTGATTTAGGTCTTTGACCAATTGTTTTGCTGCATCAATTGAATGCGACCCACCAAGATAATCATCCACATAAAAGTTCTCGAAAATTGACTGCGCAACAATAAGAAATTCTGAACTATAATCTTTGGCTAGTTCGTGCAATGTCCTTATAGCCAGGAATGGGGCACAGGCTGTGCCATATGTTACAGTCAATAATCTGAAACTCGCAATAGATTCATGTGGCTGGAATCGCCAAAAGATTCGCTGAAAGCCAACATGTTTGGGGTTTACCAATATCTGTCTGTACATTTTGGCGATGTCTCCGGTTAAGGCTATGGAATATGTTCTAAACTTAAGAAGAAGTTTAAACAAATCTGGTTGCAACTTTGGACCTATTTCAAGAAAGTCGTTTAAAGAGTGGCCTGATGTTCCTTTAGCCGAGGCATCAAATACCACCCTCAATTTAGTAGTTGTACTATCTTCTTTCAAAACCCCATGATGAGGCATGTAAAAATAATCTTTAGAATCAATTTCAGAATTTGGGACTGGTTCCATATGATGTAAGTCAATATATTCTTGCATAAAGGCATGGTATTGCTCCTTAAGCTCATGATTTTTATTAAGTTTGGATTCTAACAAATAAAACCGTTTTAAAGCATTTGATTGTGAGTTACCTAAATTTGGAACTTCTTTAAAGGGAAGATCCACCATGTACCTTCCAGACTGAATTCGTCTAACAGTTTTAGTATATTTTTCTTCAGAACTGTGAATTGGTGTTGCAGCTGGAAGGGACTCAATTTCCCAAAATTTGTGAAGATCATAAGTTAACTGAGCTGTAGCATGGCAACTAAGGACAGTTTTAGAATGCTGAAAATTGTTTGCATGTATGACACCCGAGAGTAACCATCCCAATTTGGAATTTAAAGCACATGGAGTACCTTTAGGACCCAGAATAGATTGCCCTAAAATTATTAAGGGAAATAAATCTGCACCAAGCAAAATTTCAACTGGACTCGAAACATAAAATTTAGGATCTGCTAAAGATAGACCTTCCAAATGAGGCCATGAAGATTTTCGAACAACAAAATTAGGAAGATTTACCGTAACATTATTTACTATTAAAGCATTCACATCAAAGATTTCATTACTATAATAAGACTTTAAAATAATATTAACTTCAAAAAGCGCAGTTTCTGCAACAATATTATTTACACCCGAGATTCTATGATTTGTGGTTTTCATAGGTAAACCTAATTTTTTAGCACAAGAGCTGGAAATTAATGATTTTTGACTTCCTGAATCCACCATGACTCTACATGGCGCAAACCTTCCAGTATTTGATTTTACAAGAACCATAGCTGTCGATAACAAAGTTTGACAACTCTCTTGGGTACTGGTTAAACAACTAGTGTTGACAAAGGATGGACTTTCAATGTTGAGATTAGTATTTTCAATAACAGGTGAAGAATTAACTTTATTTTTCTCGAAATGGAGAAGTGTATGGTGCTTAGCATTACACTGTCGACATTTTGTCGAAATCAAACATTTATTAACGAAATGATTACCACGTAAACAATTTATGCATAGTTTTTTACCCTTCACAATATTCCATCTATCTTCAACAGATTTTTTAAGAAAGTGAAACTCGGAATCTCATGCACTAGAAAAGTGCATGAGATTCCGAGCATTCTGAACAGATAGAATTATTGGATTTTATATCTGAATTAGATATTACAGCATTAGACACAGATTTTTTAAATACTACTTTTTGTTTACTTTCAGATTTAGAATAAGTACTATCAACAATATCTTGCAAGCTTCTCGCTTGTTTTTCAAGAAACAAAATAAATTCATGATAGGTGGGAAAAGAATCACTATCTAAAGATAATTCCCATTGCTTCTTTAAATTATCATCCAATTTTGTTTGCAAATTATAAACAAGAATTAAATCCACAAATAAATTAAATTCAAATCCTAAACATTTCAAGTTACGTATTGCTTCATTACAGTTATCTAATAAATCTAGCATAGATTTCCGACAATTTGGTTTCAAAGATTTCGAATTAAAGAATTTGTTTAACTGGGCATAAGCTAGATTTTTTTAATTATCGAATCTAGAAATTAGTGTTGCCCAAGCTTCCTTATAACTTGCTTCAGTTATTGGAAAGCCTTTTATTAACTTATTGGCAGATCCAATAACAGACGCTTTTAAATATTGTAATTTTTGCAAATCGGAAAGCTGAGTGTTCTCATGAATAGTGGTTAGGAATATTTGCTTGAAGCTTAACCAGTCTTCCAAATTGCCAGAGAAATGAGGCAAATCAAATTTTGGAAGGTGAATAAATTGCTTCGAAACAGAACAAGAATTTTCATTAACCTGTGTTACAACTTTAGTGTTCTGAAAACAAGAAAGTTCTAATCTTGACTCTATGTGATATTTTATGCGAGTAAGTTTCTCTGTCCATTTTTCATTATCTTCAATTTCCTTTTTTAATTCATCTAAATCAGAAATAACTTCCTCAACTTCATTATTAATTTGTTCTAATTGAGTTTGCCTTTCAAGCAAATGACCTTTCAAAATTTTTATTTCTTGAATGTCTAAAGGATCCGCTTCCAAAGTTTTATCGCTTTGTTTTCAAATTTAGTCACTGACGACCGAATAATAGTTCTTTTTACTTTTAGTTTTTCAATTTTCGAAGCCATTAGAACATTTTTTTTTTTTTTTTTTTTTGTAAAATATTAATTTTCAATAAAAGATTTAAACGATTTCGTAATTTAATATATTATCTACGGCTCTAGACGGCCAAAAATATGGAGGGATTTTGAATAGAATTGTGGACTGTATGGTTTTAAAAATCGCTGGTTTAAATTATATTAAATCATCAATCAGTTTAAAATGAATATTGAAGGACTCACCTTCCTTTCAATTGAATTAATAACATCATATTTAAGAAACAATGAATAAAAGCTTGAATAAATACCCCGAGTTGAATACAAACATGAATTATTGACTTTATTTTAGCTCATACGTTAGAATAGAATTTTTCCCAGCTTACCGCTAGAACACCAACAAAAAGAACAAAACAAAAAGAATAAACTAGCATAGGTCTGCAGAAACATAACTGCTTCACAGCAAATTGAAAAAGAAATTGTTTTAAAGTATAACTAAGAATTAATTGAAAACATGAATAAAATAAATAATAATAAAAGAAAAAAGAATTAATTTAGCGTTTAAAACACATTAAAATATCAATAAAAAGAATGAATTTAAATCAAAGTTTTTTTACTAAAGTTCTTTCAGAATTGCATAGTGCTGCCATCTATTGTCAAAATTCAGAGTTATTAGAATTCTGAACACGCTTAAAAACGCGTTATTAAAAAAAAAAAAAAAAAAAAAAAAAAAAATCTGGTGTGAAACAACCACACGACTTCCATTACCCACTATTACACGTATTATATGCATTTTTGAGAGATAATGTGATCAGAAAACACAAAAGTGAAACGTTAGAGCCGTTTTCGAGATACCAACTTTTACAAAAAAATAATTATTGACCGGAAAACAATAATTACATACAAAAGGATATTTAAAAATGAGTTAATAGGGTGAGTTTGAAAAAAATCCGTACAGCCGTTTTTAAAGGAACGCGCTTGCAAGACCTGAAATTGAGTTATTTATACAGGACGCCTATCCATTTTCCTGAACTAACCAACTATATCATTCGAAAGGACATCTAATAGAGTGTTTATATAGCAAGTTTGAAGAAAATCGTTAGAGCCGTTTTTGAGATACGGACTTACGGTCCCACTTCCGGTTTCCGATGTCCCACTTCCGGTTTTTCAATTTTCATCAAAATTTGGAAATTTCATCTGTACACCAGACGTATTTCAATTCTAAAGTTTCGTAGCTCTATCATTATTAGTTTCTGAGCTATAATAGCCAGAAGATTCTCCACATACATACATATATACACACACACACATACACACATACATACGTACACACTGACCAATTGCCAAAAACCACTTTTTTGACTCAGGGGACCTTAAAACGTGTAAATCAGGTGAAAACCCGATATCGAATTTTCAGACCGAATACAATACTTCCATTACCTACGGTAGTATGGTAATGAAAGTAAAAATACACGATTACCTAAGTTTCCCATACCTATAGTATGATGGGAAACTAATACATGGACAAATATGAGCAATTCTGAACTTAATGATGTGTCATTTATTACTACGTACTTGTGTGTGGATCAAAAGTTATATGAGAAAAGTTCTAAATTCTAAATAATGTCAGTATTGAACTTCGTCGCATTTCTAAATTTAACGTTTATTTTCTCAAAAGTGCTTTTTTGCCACTGTCCTCAAGATTTTGAAAAAACTTCACCAATTGCTATAAAGTTTTGTGTACACATTTACATAAAGGATATCTACAAAATGAATTAATATTTAGTAAAACTAACTTTATTTAGTCGTTGTTTATTTGTTTATTTTTTGAAAATGTTTGAACTTTCAGAAAATTTTGAAACTAGTGTGTTATTATTATTTTTTAATAGTAAATTTTGAACTATCTCGAAATCCTTAATTAATTTCATGAACAATGTTTGTGCAAATATTTTATGACCATAAAAAAAGCCAACAGGTTAATTTCACAGTAAAATATCTTGCGAATGATGGCAAAAAAGCACTTTCGAAAAAAATACGCGTTGAAGTTAAGAGGTGTGACGAAGTTCAACGCTGACATCAGTTACAGTTTTGCTCATAACTTTTGAAATTATGTACGTAGAATCATAAATGAAGCATTAAAATGTTCAGATTTATTCATATTTCAATATATATATATATATATTTAAATTCGGTTATTTTGATGGTTAAAATTTACCAGACTCCTTAAGAGCTGACGAGTCGCCGACAGCCGTGGCCTATGTTATTGTATGAGAAAATTTGTTTCTACAACTACTCGTTACCTAATGAAATTTTTTCAATTCTGTTTTCACAATCGTTAAATTAGTACTTATTTTTCAAAATTGATTTTCTAAATTTTTAGCATTATTTCATTTTGCGGCTGAAAAATGAGAAAGACATTTAATAAAAATTCGTATTTTTGAACTCAGAATGTACAAATAAATAATAATAATAATAATAAATCAGCTTTTTAAAAAGGAGTACTAATTTAATGGTTATGAATTTTCTGAATGTGAACACGGAATTTAAAGGAGAAAAAAAAAAAAAAAAAAAAAAAAAAAAAATGATAATGGGTCATCGTGGAAACAAATTTCCCTTACAATGGACCATATTCCTCCTTTGGGTTCGAGACTATAAAAAATCAGCTGTTTTCGGAAAACAGTTCTCAACTCTACCATAGCAAAGCATTGTGGCCTACAAATTTTTATCTTGCAATATTATTTATAAGAGTTACAGATTATATGAAATTAAAGTAAGAGTGATAGAGTGATACCTTTGTTTTGTTTTTAATCCAGTTTTAGTAATATACTTTAATATTAATCAAAATATGTATTATTAAAAGTTGCCATGTGAACAGTGGCGATGTTAACATATTTAAATGGATGTTCCATTTAATAAATTCATTTATTAAAGTGATTGAAATTCTAATTATTTAAGCTTTGATGTCTATATATATGTGTGTGTGTGTATAAAATGTTCTTATTAATCTTTTATTCATTATATATATATGTGTGTGTATACATAAAATATTCTGCAATTTTACGATATGGAATAGTCTTAACTTTATCATTCGATTCAGTTGTTTACATTTCTCTTTTGTTCTTGTTTGAACAGATATCTGATTATTAAGTTTCACTGGAGAAATATTTAGGAAAATGTTATGCGTAACAATAAAATGGCATCTTGAATCTAATTTGTTTACAAAATATCGGCCACGTGTTCGGCGATTTTACCCACTGTGACGTCACAGGAATATTGTCCATAATATAGGCCACGGCTGGCGACGAGATTAGGTATTGCCCTCTCTTTAATATTTAAAATTCAGACACCCGCATCCTTTTCATGATTCATTATATAAGTATGCATACAGTAACAGTGGTTGATCATGGGGAAATTTGGGACCCTTTTGCTGCCTCTTCAGAATTAAATTTTTTTTTTCATAAAATGGGCCCCATCACAAAATTGAAATCTCTAAAATGGGCCCTTTCACAAGATTCAGAAAAACGACCCTTTCACAAAATTTCTTTTTATAAAAATGATCTTTTTACTCATTTTTTCAGTTTTTTACTTTCTCTTATCCATAGGGTCGAGAAAGTATTGTTTTAGAGTCAAATTTTCGAACGTGAGTTTTTGTTATATTTACATGTTCTGAGGTCCTCTGAATACGAAAATCATGTTTTTAAAGAATGGTCTGTGTGTCTGTCTGTCTGTGTGGATGTCTGTTATCAGTATATCTCAAGAACAAATAGTAGCAGAAATTCCAAACTCGGTATTCTAAATGTGTATCATATAGGGATGCTACAGTAAGCTTTTCGTTGAGATGAAGCAAATGGTTCGTGTACAAGGACACTCAAAAGTATTCAAATACATTACATCTATGGGGGAAATTGCAGGTAAGTGAAGTTTAACATCTATAGACTGCACTGCACTAAACCAAATGAAACGAATATATATTTTTTGTAATAGAGATAGTCAACTGAAATTTTTTTTTTGTGTATGTAGGAGCCCCGCCTCTCCCCCTGGGGGGAAGTAAATTTTCATGATGGGTATCTTTCAAAAGAGCTCGCCAATACCTTTAAAACGAATGGTTGAACCATCGATCTGCGATAATTTAAAATAAAGTTATCGAGTTTTTTCATTAAAAAAAAAAAAAAAATTGTTATAGTACTTCTCTCATATGGAAATCTTCTGTATTATCATAAAAGATAATTTTTTTAAATAATAATTTTAATAAAATATTTTTTAAAAACAGAATTATTTTTTATTAACCGAATTAAATTGTATGTAAATGTAGGTGCATTAATGAAACGGGGGTTTGAGGGGGACGGTAGCCCCCCTCACACAGAACTAATTATCATATAAAACTCTTCCAAAGCCTAATTTGAATTGTTTAACATAGATTTACATAACAGTACTCGTTATCTTACCTCTTAATCTGCAACCTATATTTTTATAGTATTATATTTCAGGGTAAGAGAAAGTCGTGTAAGTGACACACCAGATTATTTTCAAATGATTACCTATACCTGACTCAGTGAAAAACTATTAACTTCATATTAAACATTATATAGGATGACTGCTAAAATGGAAGGTTTTGCATGAAAGTAATAATAATAATTATTATTTTACGAGAGTAAATAAGAAGTTTCACAAAAATATTTTCTTTTTCACAAAAATGGCCCCCTAAAAAAAAAACGGATCAGCCCCTGAATAAATATATTTTTATTTTCATTTTCTTTACTTTTGTTTATTACTTATGTATAAATGAGTGTCGATCATACGCAATAGTTTTACTTACATGTGTGCCATTTGTCCTTATTCTCCAGTTTGAAAGATGTTTAGTTCTAAACTATTATAAATAAGAGCAGTGCCGGCCTGAGCAAATTTGGCGCCCTAGGCGAAAAGTTTTCGTGGCGCCCCATTAAAACAAATTTTTAAAAAATGTAAGGCACGCAGACAATTATACACATACAAATACTGTAATAAATAATCAACTAATTATTTTTTTTACATACTAGCCGCCTTCGGCGACCAGCTGGTTCGCGATCCCTGAAAAATCCGACTTTACGAAACTCCCGCTCGGTCGCGCCTGCGGCGCCTTTTTCCCGTTTCAGGTCTAATAACAGCTTATTGATATATCGTGAAAATAGCTTATTGAAATCGCAGTAAATTCCCGTACGCTAGCGCCTTTTTCCCATTTCAATATCTGAAACAGCCTGTTCGCTCACCATGTTATGATCTTTCAAATTTCTGACTTTAGCTAAGTCCCGCTCGGTGGCGCCTGCGGCACCGTATCCCCGTTTTCGAACTTACAACAACTTCCTCGCTCCTTAGAATTTGAAATATTGAAATTTTAAAATATTACAGCGCCATCTGGCGGTAGAAATTTCTGCAATATATTGCTCAATTCCAAATCAACAAAGCTTTCAAATAATGTATTACTTGTGAAATTATTTAAATTAATAGCTGAGATACAAAAGAAAACCTAATCAGGACACCTTAAAACGTGTAAATCAGGTGAATCTCGAATTCCACTTTCGATAATATAAAAATGAAATTATACTAATTAGAAGCTGAAATACAAAGATAATACAAACATTTTTTAAAAGATTTGTGTCTGACTTATCTGTGGTTTTCTCCAAAACTTGCTTAATTCCGAGATATATACCGTTAAAAATTATTAGTACGAAATGTGAGCGAAAATCTGAATTTGAAACTCTGTAAAATATAAAATAATAAAAATTTTCAGGTTTTTCCGTAGTTTTCTCCGAAAGTTTCGTACAGAATTTGAACGGCTTATATCATTTTAATAGCCTGCAATAAAAATACTTTAAAATATCTTTTGAATGATGTATTATATATTACAATAATGAATATCTTTGATATATTTTAGACTCAAAATGGCTAATCTATCAAGGGCGAATAACGATTTCTATTGAAATCCGTCTAAAATTTAAGAATTCCAAAACTGCATTTTTACAACCGAATTCATAAAAAAAAGGGAATAAAAATCAATATTATTCTGTTAAAAGTAACTTTTGGTGTCATTAACAGATAAAATAAAAATGAATTTAAACATAATATGTCTATTTATTTTATTTTTAAAGCTATACTTTAGATTTTTTAACTGCATACAGGTGAGCCATAATGACGGGCAATTTCGAAGTTCTACTTTTGATTGATTTTAAATTGAACAAATTCAAAAACTGCTTTTTTTATTTCCACTACTTTGTCACGTGGGCGAAAAACGAAAAACATTTTTTCCCGACCGGAAGCCAGCATGTCTAGCACCTGGCACTGAAGAATCTTTGATAAATGAAATAATTAAGTGTTCTCCTGTTGCTAACTAAATTTCATACTTTAGTTAATTTTAAAAAATCTAATTGCTGCAGAGATAAGCCACTTGCACTCTTAGATTCGGAAAAAAAATCCCCTTTCATTTGGTACGAAATTCGTAACGATCGGACTAATATTTCTAATTTATTTTCCACTTTTTCTGTTTTTAACTTCGTTAAAATATCTATTTTTATGCAATCGCAGTGAATTCTCAGTCATTGAGATCGCTTTTTGATTAGACATAGGTTTACATATTAATATCTCCGCAACGAATTAAAATTTTTTAATTCTGTTTTCACTATGCATTCGGGTAGGCTTCGGAGCACCCGTATGTCAAATTTTGTACTTCTGCGTTCAATAGTGGCTGAACGTATAGATACTCAGACGGACAGACAGACATCTTCCTTTATTATTATGGATTGCATATTATTGTTTTTTCGGCGCTACTTTTAGCGGTAGTAGAAACAATATCCTTCAAATGAATTGTTTTAGCTTCATCTTGAGCTGTTGATAATGGTGATAGTCCTACAAATCGTTCTCACGTCACTATAGAACGCTAGTAAGTTTTTATTATTTTCAATTATATGAAGATAAATTTTCTCTAATTTTCTCTTACAAAATTGTACTCCAAATTTGTTTTTTTCTGTTAACAGCTAGTCTCAAGTATCAACTGTATTGAAAACGAAATTTCCCATTTTATTACTAAGTTGAGCTACTAGAAAAAGAAACTATAACAGAATCACTTTGTAAAATTCCAAAATACCCCACGCATAGCCCCTACAAAGTCACCTAGTCTAAAGAGCTAAAACTTCTTTCTAGTTAGAGCTAGCTTCCTTCAAATCTTATTATTATTATTTTTTTTCTTTTTATGTCAGTTCAAAATTATAAAAAACATTATGTACAATTTAGACCCTTGAATGGAAAGTCAAAACTTTATAGTTCCAATAACGTACTGCCCCATTAAATAATGACTCGGTGACTTTTAGATATAGTGTAAAGCTGTTAACAATTAGATGGACAGATTTAATGACGGACTGTTTTCAAAACTCAATTCGACGTAGTAAGTTTTTGAAATAAATAGATCGTTATTATGGTAAAATCAAGCCAGTTGTTTGTGACTCTTTCTCTAGCGCTTCTCATTAGATAAATTAGATTGACTTTGATGCCCTGAAAAGTCAATTCGAGAATTATCCATTTACTTCATTTTTACACGTCCAGTTGAAAACACAAGAAAAACTTAGTAAATGTTTCCAAGTCATAGCAGCAGACTTGTACCTTTTAGTCCTTTCTAGACAAAGATTGTAAGTGTTTAAAAATTTCACACAACATGAGTGCTGTGTTTCCAAGACTACATTTTATCTATTCTAAAGTGCCGTTAGATAGTAATAAATAAAATAGATCTTGTTGTCTCGATTGTGCCGCCCTCTAGATTTGAGCGCCCTAGGCCATCGCCTAGTTTGCCTATATGGTCGAGCCGGCCCTGAATAAGAGGATGCTATATAGCTTCTTTCGACGATCAGCTGGCTCACGATCTTTTAAAAGCTTGACCGTATTAAATTCCCGCTCGGTGGCGCCTTTTCCCCGTTTCAGAACTACAACAGCTTGTTTGCTCATAGTGCAAATATCTTTGAGAATTCTGACTATAGAAAATTCTCGCTCGGTTACCTGGTCATTAGTAAATATGATTTAATACAAATTATTGAAAAAAAAAGGAAAATTAAAGAACTTTTGGGTCAAATGGAATGGACCCCCACATCCCTAGAATATGAATATTTTTCACGTCTCCATTTGAAGATTAAGCATACACCAAGCTTACCTTTGGAATTTTATGTGTGTGTGTGTGTATATATATATATATATATAGGGTAGGTGCTCCAGTGATTGGCATGCTCCAATAATGGACATCTATCCCGAAATAATTAATAAGTAAGAAAAATAATAAAATCATATATTGTACATATAAGAATTTTAACATTTTATGTCAAACACTGGAGCATAGGGTGCTAATAACTGGTAAAATGAATAACTAGCAGTGTCAAACACTGGAACATAGGGTGTCAATTACTAATAAAAAGAAAAACTGGCAGTGTCAATTACTAGAACATTAAGTGGGTGTCAAATAAAAATTCATAAAAAAAAGTAATTGTTATCAAATGTATATATCTTAACATATATGTGGTTCTGAATGTCTTTCATGCCATATGTATTAACTTTAGATTTCTAAAAATAATTTCTGATGACTAGAACATTAAAAACATCAGATATTGCTCTAAAAGTGTCAATCACTGATGCACTTAACCTATACTATATATATATATATGTATAACCAAGGGTTTTATTTATTTAATTATCGAATATTAAAACCTTATGATGCTTCCTCTCCTTTTTTCTCGAAAGAAGAGGTTTGCTTTAGCGATTTATCTTGAAAATATCCCGTTTTATGTTTTAAAAATTTGTGTTTTGCTAGATCCCATCTCCCTCCACACGTTGTTAATAATAACTTTCAGAATCAGAGTGATTGATTTCTTACGTCATCATGTCGCAAACAAAACATCTCTGTAGAAATGGTTTCCTTCTTTACCGGATGTTCTATGTCCGGAAAAAATGACGTGTTCAGATTTCGAACTTTCAGTTTGGTTGGTAATCAGACAGAATTTGTTACTTTCATGGCATTCAACGGCATTGATAATAATAGTTATAATAATAATAACAATAATGGATAATGTAGTGCGGAGGCCTACTAATAAGACCCGGAGATTTTCAGGGTCGTGGAATACCTTGTCGACCTTGTTTAAGAGAGGTGTCTGGCAGGTGACGCATGTGAGTTATTTTGTTTCTTTTTGATATCTCATTAATGATAACACATTTTTAATGTCACTTCATTGCTACACATAACTTCGCATGTCCGAGATAGTGACTAGTACTATGGTAATTTTTGCATTGTTCGGTGCATTTTCAGAAATAATTCTTTTTAATATATCTAAGAGTAAATATTTAAAATAATGATTGCTATAATGCTTTAGAAAGATAGTTGAATTTATGAAATGTTTCGTTTTGTGTTTTTCTAGATTGAGAAAAGGGGAGGGGGATGGAAGTTGGTAAGGTAGATTTTATTTTCATTATGTTAATTTTTCTCGCAAGGGAGTTAGGTGTGTGTAGCATTCACTTTAGCTCTCTCTTCCCCATTATAGCCAGTCCTAAGGACTACTTTATATTACACAATCTTTATTTGAAAGAAGTTGAATTGAATCGTGTATATACACATGAAATTTTTTATAAGTCGTAACAAATTAAAATATTGAGAAATTATAAAAATCGAATTTATAAAAAAAAAGGGTCTTATATATATATATACACATATGTGTGTGTGTATGTATGTGTATGGGGATCCGGCCATAATATCGCGGGACAAAATCTCGCCGGACAAAATATCGCGTCAAAAAAAATAGTATGATCTGTTTGAAAATTTGATTTTGTGTCACGCGTGATCTCTGGCGGGGGCCGCATGGCCTTATAAATATTAATTAATTAATTAAAATAAATAATTAATTAAATCATAGAGTTGAATTTCATTATTTTATGTACGTTTATTTTTAGGTTATTTTATCTTTTGCTTTTCACTATTCACAATACGTTTTAAAAATCGTGTACATCACTGCTGACATTAAAGCTGAATACTGCTCACAAACTTGAATTAAAAATTTTAAAACTGATAAGCACGATTGAATTCATTATGACTAATCTTGACAAAAGTTAATAAATATAGTTTTTAAACTATTTTAAGTAAAATTTATAAAAAATTTTGTTGTGGGTTTGTCAGAATGTCAGTGCTCTGACTAAGGTATGTGTTGTCATGAAATTTTATACAACATTACTAATAATTACCAACTCATTTTTGCTTTCTATTCATTTACGTCGGCGATATTTTGTCCTCGCGATATTTTGTCCCGCGAGATTTTGTCCCCAACCCGTGTGTATGATTGTGTTTGTCTGCGCGGGTGTATTGCACATCACCTTTCCATGAATGACTGGACTCTTTCGACTTTTGACGTTTTGTGATATATCTAGAAAATTACTTGATTGAACTATCCTAAAACTTCGGGTTTGTAAGGAACAGGTTATAATTCATATGTTTCAGGGAAAATTTTGTCCCGATGGCAAGAGCTGGAACAAATAATAATAATAATAATAATAATAATAATAATAATTACAGAAAGCGCTATGTTAGGGATTTGGGATCATCCTGTAAAATGTAATATTTTCAATGCGTTTTAGCTGTAGCATGGGATTTATGCGGCTTCTTTAAATTAATCTGTATTCATTTGTATCTCAATAGCGTGCCTATATTCATGAAGATTTAAAGGTTTCGTAAAATAAATAAAATAAAAGTGAGATTTATTTAATTACAACATGCAGGATATCCAATCAAATGTTATGTCATTTTTTTAGAAACTTGACATAACAATCAGAGTGTAAAAATATTAAATATCTAATGAGATAAGCCATTTTTAATAAATTTTTAATTACTCAAACAAAAAATATTTTGTTTTTATTTTTTTTATTAGCCAAAAGTATTGAGCAACTTATATGAAAATTCCAAAAACTTATCGTCGATAGAATAAACTAAATTTAGGTTCCTTTAACCCCCCCCCCCCCAAAAAAAAAAAAAAAAAAAGGGGGTTTTACTCAAATTTGCATTATAATTCAGTCAGTGGTGATATTATTTGCGTTCATTGTAAATAAATATAGATAAATCGCCCGAATTTAGGAGCAAAAAAAGGGGGGGGGGGATTCGAGCAACCTCATAAGTAAATTCTGATATTTAGTCCATAATTTACCTATGAGTTTTAGTAGTTGTAGTATTCTTGCGTGTTTTTGAAATTTATAGTGTAGGCTTATTACAAAACCCTTTTATTGAACAATGGGAATTTCTAAACAATAAAATAAACGAACAATTCTAAATAATAGGAAGATGATTTATCATGATATAAAAAATTTTCTTCTATATCATTCTAACACATTTAAAATGGCATAAATCTGTTATTTTCAAACGTGTGTCATTGTCTTGTATCTGTCTAATAGTATAAAACTGATAATAGGACAGCAATTCTAATATGAAACTGATGTCCTATTACTAAAATCTGTATGGTTTTACATATCAGTTGTTGAATTAGACTATCGTGTTATCCTGTATATCTAAAATTTTTGCCATGATTTTACTAACTCTGATTCTTGTTTGTTTGTTTGTCCAGTACAAATCTTTGCAGTCGATTTTTAACTAACTTTCCTCTAGCACTAATAGTTCTTTTACAGAAATGCGCAAAAGAATTTTGATATATTACGTTCTGTTAAACAATATTCTATTTGGGAAAAACTAATCAAACACCTGTTATAATTTTCTCTTTTGTTTATTTAATGACTTCTCTTACTTTATTTTATTTAAACAATAGTGAATTAGGGTAGGTGCTCCAGTAATTGAAATCTATCCCGAAATAATTAATAAATAAGAAAAATAAGAAAATCATATATTTTACATATAAGAATTTTAACATTTTATGTCAAACACTGCAGCATAGGGTGCTAATAACTGGTAAAATGAATAACTAGCAGTGTCAAACACTGGAACATAAGGGGCCAGTCACTGATAAGATGAAAAACTGGCAGTGTCGATTACTGGAACATTGAGTGGGTGTCAAATAAAAATTCATGAAAAAAATAATTGTTATCAAATGTATATATTTTAACATATATGTGGTTCTGAATGTCTTTCGTACCATATGTACTAACTTAAGATTTCTAAAAATATTTTCTGATGACAAGAACATTAAAAACATCAGAGATTATTCTAAAAGTGTCAATCACTGGTGCACGTGCCTTACTTTATGTCCGGAAATTCGAGCGGAGTCACTCGACATTTTT
>OZ005661.1:144708694-144721194 GCA_963930645.1 Salticus scenicus
TCTCAATTACAACCTTTCACAACAGTATTAAATGCCACATAAATTAGTAGACCTCCTTCCTATTGTTGAAAGAAGGTGAGAATTCATTAACTGCAACCTGATCTGAAACCTGCTTCATAACAGAATTTATTTGCGAGTAAATAAAAGTAGTCACAGTAAAAGGTTTTTTAATGTTGTTTTTATGGTTATAAGGCTATATAAATAAAAGAAATAACCGGATGTTTGAAAAAAATATTGGAAAGAAGATTTAATTAAGTCAACGATTTATATGTTTAAAAATATTTACACTTTTTACACAGCATTATAATTATTTTTGGTAGATAATGTTTGACTGTTTAATTATTTTATTTGATAGATAACCAACATATATCAAAATGTAGGATGTCCCACTTTGTTTGGTACACAACATGAAATATTTGTTGATTTCAATATCTATTATCTAAACGATTAGTTTGACACCTCATCATGTGGTATCTCTAAATATAGCAATATAGCCTAAAAAGACTTTTTACCAAAAAAATAAAAAAGACGAAGAAGAAAGAACTTAACCTATTTTTGTTTTCTAAGTAATAGATATAAAATTCTGTACAGAATAAAATTTAATTTAGTACGACAGGACTTATTTAAATGTATTCTTCCGGATATAAAGCCATGCAGTAACTATGTTTCATTTCCTAGCATTGTTTATTGTATTAATTTCTTAAAATTTCTTTAGTATAGCTTTCGCATAGGAGACACTTGGCAGCTTTTAAATTTTTACTGTCATTTTGGCGATAAATTAAAATGGCTATCGCGAGGAATGGCCGAGATACTTTGGTGCTATATATTTAAAATTTCGCCGAGGGGTTACTACTGAATAGTAGTCAATAGTAGTCCATTTCGCTCGGTTTTCCTCAATTTTATTTCAATTATAAAAAAAAAAAAAAGAAACCCTTTGCATGTTCATTTTTTTGTTTTTTCTATATAAAAAGAAATATATTTACTTACCCATTCATTTAGTTTTGGCGTATTTTTTTTTTTTTTTTTTTTTTTTTTTCTTTTTAAAAATTTTGATGTTGCAATGGGGTTTTTATTTAATATCTTTTGAAATAATTATTCGATTGAACTAAGAAATATGGTGTTTGCTACGGATTATACTGATTTGTACTGATTGATAAGTATACCAATTTTTGATAAAATTTAGTAATCCGAACAGATACAATGACAAACATTCAAGCTTCATACATTTAGATGAAAACAAAAATTTTTGCACTTTCATTCAAGGTGATAGATAAAAGTTAATAATGACGGCAAAATCAATGTCTGAAAGAAATACTATGAACTCTCGTACTAATAATGAAATAAAATGAAATTTCAAGAAATTACTCTTTTATTGAATTATTATTATTATTACTTTTTTTTTTTCATTTTCTTTTTAAAATCAAGTTTAACACCAGAAAGTTTTAAAAATATTTTTAGTACCTCCGTCAGAAAAGAAAATATAGTGTTTTCATTCTTGAATTTTGAATATCTTTTTTAATTGTATCTTCCATTTCTTTATATGATATTTAATTTTTCTTCCTGTGAAATGTTTGAAAAGATTTTTCATAAATATATATATATGATAAATGATATTAGAAATTAATACATATATTTAATAATAGAACTGAAAACTATGTAAAGCAAGGGCCATATCCAAACAAATAAAGCTGAAATAACAATAAGAAGGGGCAGAGACCACCACAGCTAAAGACGATGGAGTGAGTTAAATAAGTTTTACGGGCGCCCAAAATTCTCCGAAACCTATGCTAAGACCTATGCTAATCTGAAGACCCTATGATAAGAAAGAAAAAGTTAAAATGAAGATCTTTATACTATTAAGTGAAAAAAAAATATATAATTATTAATATTTAACCAATTATTATTGATATAAACCAACTTTATATGAGCTAAATCAATTATATATATTATGACTTAATATAAATATATATATACATTAAAAACCTTTTCAAACATTGCATTATATGAAACCAAGTATCACATAAAGAACTATATTCTTTTGTTTTTTTACACGTATTATTTGAAATTATTTTCAAGTCTTTTAGGTGACCTCGGGCATTGCATGGTGTAAATTTTTAGTAGTTTGCATACAGCATGACAGAAAGATCACCTAATTTCCATACAACATTCATTCAATGCCCTTGAAAAAGTAATGAATTAGTATGTTTCAATAGCAGATTGCTTATTTTTTTCTTTTTGTCAAATTTATTCATTTTTAATAGTTCTTCATGTGATACTTGGTTTCATATAATACAATGTTTGAAAAGGTTTTCGATATATTTTTATTCTGAATTATTAAGCAGCTATTGCACGATTCTTTTGGAATGATTTTTATTCATCTTTCTGTATGCAAAATTCTGCATTTTCTGTTAATTTTGGTGCACCCTTGTTCGGCAATTTCTAATTAATTAACTAAGTTTATATATATATATATATATATATGAAAGGATAAAAATAATCAAGGTTTTAAATTAGTATATTAAATTAATATTAAGTGATAACTAAATATTAATATCTCAGATTAAATCTCAATTTTAAGAACAAATAACGGGAATTCTATTCTGCCCATATAAAATTGGTTTTGTCTCAGAACTTCATAGCGCGGGAATTTGATTTAAGAATAAGTTTTAAAATCAAAATTATGCAATCGTCAAAATAAGTAGCAAAACATTGCAAAATACTAAATCCCAGATGTCCGGGTCAACCAATGATAAAAGGTAGGCGGTAAGCGGTATTTAGATCAACTAACTATCCAATAAGAATTCATAAGAAAAGTATGAGTTCGCGCCGAAATATGCGGTATTTAAGCTGGAACACATGATAAATCGTGGCTTTTTCCCGATATTCACTTGCTTAATAAATCCACGTTAATTAATACTTCATTATGTAAAATTAATTACGGAGACTCGCGGCTTTTCAGGGCTCCGCGGCTGGATAATCGCCGACCATCGGCGTTGCTTTTCCGGAAGGATCCACTGAGGGTGTGTTCATACTCGGCCCATGACTGTATCTCCACGACTGCATACCTTTGGACTTAATAAAGGCTTATTCGTTAACCAAATGGACTCCCTCTTTCTTTTATAAGATGCCTACTTTCCTTCATAAGATGATCGTACATATCCGTAATCCAGACCAAATTTTTATCGTTACAATTACAGGGATTAATACAGGTCGAGTTTACTACCTTTTATGGGTACCTTCACAAAAATCAACCTGGCAAAAAAGGTACCTTCACAAAAATCAATCTGGCAAAAAAGGTACCTTCACAAAAATCAATCTGGCAAAAAAGGTACCTTCACAAAAATAATTCAGCTAAAATTGGTACCTTCACAAAAATCTTAGTCATCCCAGCAAAATCTGGCATCTTAAATGACCACATTTTCAAAGAAGAGTAACTTATTTGTGCATTTCTGTTGATGCGATTCACATTGCAAGAATCATACACAATGTTTGTTTTAATCTACAC
Source organism: Salticus scenicus (assembly GCA_963930645.1). Classification (NCBI taxonomy): domain Eukaryota; kingdom Metazoa; phylum Arthropoda; class Arachnida; order Araneae; family Salticidae; genus Salticus; species Salticus scenicus. The sequence goes on from OZ005661.1 coordinate 144,712,200, forward strand.
AAAAGTGTTTTCTACGGGCGAGAAATGGTGTAGTATAAGTAAACAAAACGATCCTTGCATGTATCTGCACAGACACGCTTTGGAGTTGTGGCCATAGTGTACTGTTTGCTGATTTGTCAGGTGGTTTGACGCTTTGATGACTGTATGGTGCTGTGTCTAGCCTCCCTTGTACAATTCATGTTTAGTGCAGTGATAATAGCACAAATAAAAACAACTCCTACTTACATTCTCTCTACTGAACTGTTTACTTCAGAGAGAAGTGAGTTTTGATTCCTGTTCTGCTATAAGCCTCACACCAACTGTTAAGCGTTATTTTTATTATTTTACTTAGTTTGAACTCTCCCCCCCCCCCCCCACACACACACACAGAAAAAGAGTGTGCTGCAATTTTTCACAAAAATAAAATATAGTTAAGATTTTTCACAAAAATAGGTATTAATTTTGAAATCCTGGATTGGCCCCTGAATTATATATACTTAATTGCGTTATTAACCTATGTTGCTGTGTTGCTGTAATCAGGACCCTCATTATATATTTCATGGATGCTGTATTAACCTCCCCAGGATATCTGTCGGATTCCGTTGATTTTTCCTGCTGCTTACTTAGTCCGAACACCTGTATATAAATATGATTCATGTTACTTAAGGGGTCTAGACGTTTAACCTTTTAAAAATGAACTTTTCGAAAACTATATATGTTAAAATATAAACAATTTTGATGCTTCATTCTACGTATTTTGGTTCAAAAGTTAGGAATAAAATTGTAATTGATATCGAGACAGACCTAATTACATTTCCAAATTTTAATGCATATTTTCTTAAAATTACTTTTTCGCAGCTATCTGCAAGATATCTTACCGTAAAAATAAGATATTGGTTATTTTATTGTCTTAGAGTGTTTGTAAAAACTTATTTCATAAAATGAATTAAAGATTTTGAGATATTTAAAAATTTACAATTTTAAAAGTTATGCAAAATTGAAATTTTTTTAAATATTCAAAAAATTCGTAATTTTTTTTTAAAAACTAAATTTAGTTATTCTTAAAAAAAAAAAAAAAAAAATAATAATAATAATAATAATAATAATATTAATTCATGTTGTAGATATCCTTTATATGAACGCGCGTGTGTGCAAAACTTTAAAACAATAGTTTTTTTTTTTTTTTTTTTTTAACCGCATAACCGCGCAGTACCGAATAACCGCGCGTTAATATTCATAAACGCGCGTGTGTGTGCACTGTGCAAAACTTTAAAATAATAGTTTTTTTTTTTTTTTTTTTTTTTTTAACCGCATAACCGCGCAGTACCGAATAACCGCGCGTTAATATTCATAAACGCACGTGTGTGCAAAACTTTAAAACAATAGTTTTTTTTTTTTTTTCCTTACCGTGCTGCTGTAATTAACATTGATAAAGATATGGCAGTTTTTTGGGTTTCAATATATTTTGTTATATAATGCTTCATTTCCATATGTAGTTATTAATTCAGTCTTCCTTCCTTGTACTTGATCCTAATAATGAATTATTATTTATTATTTATATTATAATATATTTAAAAATCCATTATTTTTCTTTAAAGTTAAAAGCATTTAGAAGCCTTAAAGTATTTTTTCTTTCTATTATTTTTCAGCAAAGTTTAACAGTGCCCAAAAATGCACGCAACATTTTTTTCTACTTGAAGTAGAAGCCCGAACCTTTAATAAATAAACTGAAAACTATTTATCTTTACTATACTATAAGTACCAAAATCCTCACAGATATCTGGTTACAATCTCCTTTAATTTTGTCGAATTTTAAAAGAAACAGTGTTCTATTTTTTTTTATTTTAAATTTCAATTTATCCTTTTTACTTGCACGAGTTTTTTAGGTTTAATCTGATAGGAATACTAAAGTTTCCTCGATAAAAAAGAATAAAAATATAAATTAATATATCAATTCGAATTATCCGAATAGACATTTTCACTCAGTTATTAAATTTTAAATATAATCGCTTTCTCAGAATACATAAATAAAATTCCGAGTAAAATTTCAAATATAAGCCAGAATGATTTAAATTTTCAAAGTTATATCGTGTATAAAAATAAAATCCTTTTGCAAATTCTTTTCGAAAATTCATTTCGAAGTTATATCTAAAAACCATTTTCGCAGACGATCGATCACATATATGCTTTATTTCATTTTTAATTTTTAAAATCTAATATTTCTGAAATGCGAAATTTCATTTTATTAATGATTTCATATCTATTTGCAAATATCTTCAAAAATTCTGCTAGCTCATATTTAAAATTAATGGATTGAATTTCTGTTTTTTTTTTTTTTTTTTTTTTTTTTTTTTTTAAATATATGCTGTATGTAATAGTACTGTAAAATTGTTTTTACTTTCCGAACACTATAGTGAGGAAAGTATTGTAATCATGTCAAAAATCCGAATTTGAGATTTTGATGCTTCTATACGTTCAGAGGCCCCCTGAGTCCGTTTTCACTATTTTTGCGATGATGTATGTATGTGTGTGTGTATGTATGTATGTATGTCTGTGAGTGAACACGCTAGCGTCTAAACGCTTTGTTCGAATAAGCTGAAAGTCGGTACGTATATTGTAAGTCACCATAGTACGAATCCTACTGATTTTGGTGAATCTAGCACTTATAGTTTTTTTACAGTGACACAAAGAAAAATTCTTTATCATTATGGCCTATGGGACCAAAATCTTAAAAGTGCGATAGCATCTAAACGCCTTATTCAATTGAGCAAAAAGTTTATACACATATTATAGGTCACAGATACTCAATCTGTATAGATTTTGGAGAATCCAGCACTTATAGTTTTTTTTTTTTTTTTTTTTTTTTTTTTACAGGGACGCAAAAAAAAAAAAAAAAAAAAAAAAAAAAATCTTTATCATTATGGCCTATGGGGCCAAATTTTTAAAAGTGTAATAGCATCTAAACGCCTTATTAATCTGAGCAAAAAATTTGTACACATGTTTTAGGTCACAGTTGCACCAACTGTATAGATTTTGGTGAATTTAGCACTTACAGTTTTTTTACAGGGACACAAAGAAAAATTCTTTATCATTATGACCTATGGGACAAATTTTAAAAGTACGATAGCATCTAAATGCCTTATTCAATAGAGTTGAAAATTTATATGAATATTATAAATCACTGTTGCACTAACTATAAGCATTTTGTTGAATCTAGCATTTATAGGTTTTTACAGGGACACAACGAAAAATTCTTTATCATTATGATCTATGGGCTCAAAGTTCAGTAGCGTTAAATAAAACACGGTGTAATATTTGGAGAAAAAAACTCAAACACTCTATTATGATTTTCTCTCTTTTGTTTGTTTAACAACTCCTCTTTTTTTACTTTATCTGCAAGACTGTTAATTACTCAATATTCGGAAAGTCGAGTGGAGTCACTCCAATTTTTTTTTATTTTTTTATTTTTTATTTTTTTTTTTTTTTTTTAGGGGTTGATGATATTTTTAAACTGTAGACATATGATCGCTAATCATGGTCAATTACCATTTTTATTTAAAATCGATTAAACATTTGGAGACATTCCAAAACTGTTTTCTTTTTACCATATCACGTGATTGTTAAAACTGAAAAGTAAATTATTCGCGACTTTTTTCTTCAATGTTTGAAAAACATAATCGATTCGAAATGCAAAGATTTGGCATTAAAACTAACGATTTAATTAATATCTCAAAAACTAATTACAATTTTTATTTATTTACTATATTTTGTTCTTTTACAATCAACTCTCCCGCCCTCTATTCAAACCGTCTGCCAATTTCAGTAGGCTTGCGATGCATATTCGATTAACCCAGAATTGCACACATACACATAAAGAAGCAGAGAGAGATCTTATTTCATTATAGATAAAATAAAATGAAAAATACATAAATGTTCTTGTTCTATCTTGCAATAATAATAATAAATAGTCTGGTGTGTCCCCCACACAACTTTCTCTAACCCTGCAATTCAATAATATTGCATATTAAGTCTTAATATCAATAAGGTAGAAAATAAAATTTAATGTATTTTAAAAACAATCTAAAATAGGTTGAGGAACTGTTTTATTTGATATATAATGCTGTTTGAGAGAGGGCTACAGCCTCCCTCAACCCCATGTTCAATTACAGTGCCTACAATTATTTTTTTTAAAAAAAGCTGTTATTAATTTGTTTTTAAACTTGCCAATCTTGATCAAATTTTTAAGCAGAAACCTAATACGAACTTCGGAGCTTGAATTTTCTGAACTTTATTGTTTTTAAATTATGCTGATAACAGGTATATACATATAGACCAACTGCTAGAAATTGGACTTTCGTAATCAGTTCAACTCAAACCGTGATATTATTTAAAAAAATGGAATTAAAAAATAGAACTTCAAAAATTATTTTTTTTACAGTATGGTTATGAAAAATTGCTGAACAGTGTTCGACAACATAGTAAAATATAACCAAGCACTTCTTTCAATTACATTCAATGGAAAAGAACATTTAGCTCAATTTTAGGTAGCCCTGTATATTGTCTATAAACAATATGCACTACAAACAATATTGTGTACTTAAATTTAGTCTTATTTGAAAAACATCTATCACAAAAGGAATTATAATTCCAGCAAATTCCACGTATAGTCCCAATATATCGAAATACTTTGTGTAGCCCTGTAAACGAATGATGAGTGATTTCCATACCACAATCTACACAAAATATGCTTTTACGCATTAAAAAAAAATAATCATTCCATTTTGTTCAAGTCAGCCTAGAGATATTACACTGTACTTACCAGAAATTTCCCCATAGACGTAATGTATTTGAATTCTCTTGGATGGCCTTGTACACGAACCATTTGCTTGATTTTAACGAAAAGTTTAGTGTAGCATAGAGGTCTACACGGGCCGAAATTTTGAGGTCCGGCCCGTTTATTTTTTAACCCCTGGCCGGACGAAAAACGGTAAAATTAGGCCCGATTCAAAAATATGTAAAATAACAACAACAACAAAAAAAAAAGCATGCTTTTCTACGAAAAAGATTTTTAGTATGTGTTTTGCAGAGGTTTTATATAACCAAACAATAGTACGTTCTTTAACAAAACTGCTGAACTTTTACAAGATAATTATATATAAACATAAATTCATTATTATAGACAAGGCACAAAGTCAAACAGAAAGTCAAATCGAAAATATTACCATTCATCAAACAATATAGGAAGGTATTTTTTATGGTTAATACTACTAAAAATGCACTTTCAACCATTTCCTCTTATATACCGTAATGTATCCGAACCTTTCATGTGATCCGGTAAACAAAACTTTAATGTTAATTCAATCATATTCAATAGAAAAGTTGCTTTTGCCCAAGATAAAAATGATGCTACTTTCATTCACTGGAGAAAAGAAAAAGGAGTCTTGGAGAAAAAGTTACAGCGGAAGGATTTTTATAACCTTCATACTAGAAGTCTGCACGGGCCGAAATTTTCAGGACCGGGCCTGGCCCGGCCCGTTGGAAAGGTTTGCTTACCCGGCCCGGTATGAAATCGAAAAATTTGGCCCAGGCCCTGCCCGGCCCGGACAAAAAGCGATAAAATCAGGCCCGGCCCGATTCAAAAATATGTAAAATTACAAAAAAAAAAAAAAAAAAAAAAAAAAAACATGCCTTTCTACGAAAAAGATTTTTAGTATGTGTTTTGCAGAAGTTTTATATAGCTAAGCAATAGAATGTTCTTTAACAAAACTGCTGAATGTTTACAAGATTTTTATATGTAAACGGTATTTCATTATTACAGACGTACAGAAGGCACAAAGACAGACAGAAAGTCAAATCGAAAAATTAGCATTCCTCAAACAATAGGAAGATATTTAAAATGGTTAATAGTACTAAAAATACACTTTCAACCCCTTCCTGTTATATACCGTAATGTATCCAAATCTTTCATGTGATCCGGTAAACAAAACTTTAATGCTAATCCAATCATATTTAATAGAAAAGATGCTTTTGTACATGCTAAAATTGATGCTACTTTCATCCAGTGCCCAGGAGAAAAAAAAAAAAAAAGAAGCCTTAGAGGAAAAGTTACAGAGGAAGGATTTTTATAGCCTTCATACCACCTAAACACTACAGACCATAGAAAAAAAAGCCTTATATACAGTAACGTATCTAATTTCTTTTGTTTGTTACATGTACGCAAACTGGTAGTAACATGCATATTATTTTGAATTAGAAAACATCTAATATTACTTTAAATAAAATATATTATTTTCGAGACATGTTAAAATATTTACGGAAAATCAGATCGCGAACAATCAAGCTGATAGACAATTAAATTGTAGTTACAGACACCTTTTAACAAAATAAAATTTTATGTGACATACCAAACTGTAAAATTATGGAAAATAAATGACTGAAAAAGTATTTTATCATTTTTCTTTTTCGTTGATTAACGAGGAATTTAGAAAAAGATTCGGAAGAATCTAAAAACATTACTTTCTGTACCATATATATGGGTAAAAGAATGTAATATTTATTGAAATTTTATTTTTCCGACTGAGTGAAAATAATGCTTGGACCGGGAGACGAACCTCGGACCTTTGACTTACAAGGTCAAGGCTCTACCAATTGAGCTATCCAGGCCGACAACCGGTCTGCATTACTCACTCAGACAACCTTTAGGCAGAAACATCTGGTCTATCATGTAGATAGCTCGACAGATAAAAGCCGCAGGTAATGCAAAACACCATTAAACAATGGGAGAAAGAAATACAATTTTTTACTAAAATCACACAATCAACTGATTGGAAGAAAATCATATTTATTGAAATTTTATTTTTCCGACTGAGTGAAAATAATGCCTGGACCGGGAGTCGACTCCTGGTCCAGGCATTATTTTCACTCAGTCGGAAAAATAAAATTTCAGTAAATAGGATTTTCTTCCAATCAGTTTATTGTGTGATTTTAATAAAAATTGTAAAAGAAAGTAAGAAAAGCAAACATTACAAGCCATTTTTTCGGTGTTTTTAGTAATAAATTGTAAAAGTATGATTTGTAATTTGTATAAATATTGTATGTATAGATGGTGATAAAAAAATAAAAATAAAAATAAAAATAAAGGATGAAATAATAATTGTGAAATATCCCAATAAACAGATATAATGTTTTCAAAGGTACTTATAGATGTAGAGAAAAAGCATAATTAATTGTTTCTCTAATAGCGATAGGTTAAAAGAAAGGAAAAAATAAATAAATAAAATCTATATATCACTTAAGTTTATTATTATTATTATTTACTTTTTCATAGGCAATTATCTAATATATACTATAGTTGATAAAAGTGTTTATGTTAGATAGCCTCCTGATACTGACTCTTCTTGCTTCCTCTAGAAAGTTTTGTAAATAAAACCCCATAAAATGCAAAGAGCTCGCAACAATTGTTCAAATAATAGCACTACCCTTTATTACGCAAGCAAGAGTAAGCACTGGAACATCGTGGCAGCTGAACCCCCCCCCCCCTTTTTTTTTTTAAATGATGAATGGTCGTGGTACAGTCGGCAGCAAAATCATTCGAGTGCTAGCAATAATTTCTATATAAAAAAGTACGCTTAATACTGCTTTGTTAAGTAAATCCTTGTCGAGTCATGTTCTTAGTGAGTCTAAGATCATGATTCGGCAAGGATTTATTAAGTGTACTTTTTTATATAGGAATTACTGCTAGCGCTCCAGTAATTTTGCTTCCAACAGCATTATTTGGACCCGAAACAAGTGTTTCACGTTTTTTGCAGTTCATGAAATTTATATAGAAATTTTGTTATTTATTAGTTTTTAGCAGCAGTTTATTGATGTACTTTATTACTATTTTAGACTGTACCAATATTATAAAAAAAAAAACTTTTAGGGAAATTTTAGGAAAATTTGTCCATGAATTTTTTGCTATATCAGACTATTATTTTTGTTTAATAGAAATTCAGTTTCCTGTCATTTTTTGCATCTGTGTGTTTATTTTATTTTATTTACTTATTTTACCTGCATTTTACCTGGCTTCCTAAAAAATGTGTCTACTATCATTAATTGTACATGAAAAGTCTAAAAAATACTTAAAATTATTTTCGATATGTAGAATCTTTGTTATATGTTATTGGCAAACTATTTCAGCAGGAGAGGTCCTGTTTTGTTATTTCGCAAAATCTCAACTCACTGGAAAAAAAAAAAAAAAGTGAATTATTAAAGAAACAGTGCCAAAACATGGAAAAACCTTGGAAATCTTTTAAAATTTCTTTCATAAGTGCAGTGAAATATAAAATGAAACATTATTTGATTAATATCTTTAACCATGAAAAGCATTGTTGAGGATAAGATGCTTTACCGAACCCTTTTCCTTCCTTTTAGATTCTAAGAATCATTATCAGATAAATATCAATTACCAATAAGAAAATAATTTAGAAAACAGTTTAAATCATAAGCATTTCTTTATCGATAATTTATCTGGATCGAAAATTGATATTATTATTTTTAATTTTCAAACGCAACTGAAAGTAATGATATATTCATTATCTTAACAGCATCTTTTAATAATGTCTTTTTGTAAAAACTTACTTTATATGTGTCAAAGAATATCGCATTTTCTTAACGATAATTTATTGTCAAGGATTTATTATTGTTTTTGGAATAGGGCTATCTTTTTTCCGCTTTGACTTTATTTAATCACTTTTCAGCAGAATTTGGTTGCTTAACTGGTCACTATATTTAAATTTATTTAAATATACAGGGTGATCAGAAAATGAGTATACATTTGAAAAATTAATAATTCACGGAATAATGTAGGTAGAGAGGTAAAAATTGGCACACATGCTTGGAATGACATGGGGTTTAATTACAACCATAAAAAAAAGGTTAAAAAAATGGCCGACAGATGGTGCGTCATCTGATAAGAAAAGTAATAATTAGCATAACAAATTATGACAAAGCAAAGATGATGTTCATCAGAACAAAT
>OZ005661.1:144726194-144771194 GCA_963930645.1 Salticus scenicus
AAGTGTCAAGGTCAAAAATTGATGGCGATGGTTTCGGTGAAAGTGTCAGGTTGATCAAAGATTAATTTTAAGTCGTTGTCTTCAATTCATCTTTTAGACACTTCTTATTTAAGATGGGAGATAATGCACACGTTGAGGCTGTAAACCAGCTTCCACAAGTCGACTTGTGTTTATAGGAGCTCTAAGCCGAAGACTCAGTGGGAAATATGACGTCATTAGTCTGGTTCTGGTAGGCACATCACAGTTGTTTTCTCTTTTCTTCTAGCGCTTACAATTTTCGTACTACAGGTACAGTTTCAATGCTATTCATGGTTTTTTGGTATGGAGATCCCATTTCAATTAAAAAAAAGTAGGTGTTGCCATTTGAAATTTTTGAAATTTTGTCACTGTAACCGTAACTGTTAGAGTTTAACTATTATTTTTTATATGATTCTTGAGCGCATACCTCAAATTAACTTCCACGAAAATTTTATTCAGTTACTGTGAACGGTATATAGCTATGGTCTATATATCGGGATAGTTCTTTTATAATCACCCTGTATATATATATATATATACATATATATATATTCAAATATAATCGCTTAAAATCTCGTTTCGCAGAAACTGCAAGTGCTTTTAAATTTGGCGTCAAACACGTTTGTCCCGACAAATTGAACCTCAGAATCTGTGAAGCTATTGTGTTGCTAAGCAGAAAATTTATAAGCAGCTATAAGCTTGTAACTTTAACATATTTTTATTTATTTACTAAGATTTGTGAATACATAAGGGGTTTTTCACAAAAAAGAACTTTTGCAACGTATGATTGAAATAATTGGATCTTCGAATTAAATATGCATCATGTGTAAAACTCCTTATTAAATTTCAACTCTGGAAAATACCTAAAATCTAGGTTGTTCCTTTGCTGAAAATTTGTTTAATTTTTGCTCTATTCAAATGAACTTTTGACAAGAATTGCTCAATGTATTCGCTTTCAACCTATGCAATAAAATCTTTCGCGCATGAGCAGTAAAATAAAATTTACTAAAAATGCTCATATCTTAACGAATGTTACACGTGTGAATTTTGTGTTTCAGAATATATTTCTCTAAGGTTTTGTCAATTTTTCAGCAAGTTTTGTAAAATTTTATGAAAATTCGTTCTAGTTAAAAGCAAAAAACATGTAAAAAAAATTAGTAAATTTTGAAGAAAAAAAAGTTATATCCACTTAAATAATTGCGCAATTCCCTCACCAAAACATACAAATATAGAACATAATATGTGCAGCAATGTATTTAAGCTACAAGTAATTTGTAGTTTTTGTGTGACATAGGGTGATCCAAAGTATTTTCGCAATTCATCAATTTGTGGTTTTTCTCCTAATTGCACTCTGGACTAAATGTATAGGGGAAAATATGAGTTTTTAAATGTTCTTTGCATGTATGAAGTTTCAGGAAATTTCGTCTAGTATTAGTTCCCCATCATACTATAGGTATGGGGAACTTAGGTAATCGTGAAAAATTTCGACCTCGGTTTTTTGACTTTTCTACACGTTTTCAGGTGTGAGGAATCCGAAAATGACAAAATTTCTATGGTGTCTGTCTGTAGGGTGTCTGTTAGTCTGTTAGTCTGTTAGTCTGTTAGTGTGTTAGTCTGTTAGTGGGTCAGTCCGTTAGTTTGTTAGTCTGTGTACACGATATCTCAAGAACAAATTGTCGCAGAGAGGTCAGATCAGTTTTAAAATATTACTTTCGACACTGGCAAGAACCCTATTCATTTGCAACATTCAATTTTAAAAACTTCGTAAGTTATTCGAAATTTACGATTTTCTTAACATGGGAGAATAGGACAAAAAATCACTTAAACGTGCATTAAATGAAAACTTTTTATTGTAAAAATGTCAGACCAGTTTTAAAATATCAGTTTTGATGCCGGAATGAACATCAGTAACTATAAATATGCTACTTTGAGAATTTCGCAAGTTACTGGAAATTTACGAATTTCTTAACATGGCAGTATAGGGGAAAATTTCTCATAAACGTCAATTTTGAGAGATATTTTTATCGTAAAGATGTCAGACTACTTTTGAAACATTATTTAGGACACTGGCATGAATATTAATGACTATGAATTTTCCAATATAAAGATTTCGTAAGTTATTGGAAATTTACGAATTTCTTAACATGGCTGAATAAGAGCAAAATTTCACATAAACGTCAATCTTGAGGGATATTTTCATCGTAAAGATGTCAAACCACTTTCGAAATAATATTTAGGATACTGGCATGGATATCATAGACTATGATTTTTCCAATTTAAAAAATTCGTAAGTTATTTGGAATTTACGATTTATTTAACATGTCAGAATAAAGCAAAATTGAGCATAAACTTCCATTTTGAGGATCCTAAATACGTTAGACAACTTCAAAATTACGTTTATGATATTTGTTTGAACATGATTGAATACAAATATTCTAATAGGAAAATTTCGTAAATTATTCGTAATTTACGATTTTATCAACATAGCGAAATTGTAAATTTTTCATATAAATATGAATTTGAGGATTATTGCATTGGAAATAGTAGCATGAAAACTAAACAACGAAATTGACCCTGATAAAATAAATTAATAGATTAGAATAAGATAAATATATCGAAATGAACGGTGGATAGCCTATTAGGCGGGGATTTCATTCTGTCACTGTATGAAGCTTTGGTCAAATTGATTTCTTTTAACATTATTGCCGAAACGTCAGTGGAGGCCCTCTGTTGAGACTCAAAACGGTTTTGGGCTGTGTCTGTCTGTCTGTCTGTCGCGCGATAGCGGCCGCCAAAAAAGCGCTATTTACTTGAAATTTAGTACACATGTTCATGAGCCCCACGAAATCAGCTGTATAGTTTTTGGTATGTATTGCATTTGTAGTTCGTATACAGGGACACGCCGAAGTTTTTCTTATCATTACGGCCTATGGGAGAAATTTATATGTATCACGATAGCGGCCACAAAAATCACGCTATTGACTTGCAATTTGGTACACGTGTTCATGTGCCCCGCGAAATCTGCTGTATAGTTTTGGGTGTGTATTCCATTTGTAATTTGTGTACAGGGACACGCCAAAGTTTTTCTTATCATTACGGCCCATGGGAGGAATTTGTATGTACCGCGATAGCGGCCACAAAAATCACGCTATTGACTTGCAATTTGGTACACGTGTTCATGAGCCCAACGGAATCAGCTGTATAGTTTTAGATGTGTATTCCATTTGTAGTTCGTGTACAGGGACACGCCAAAGATTTTTTATGATTAGGGCCTATGGGAAGAATCTGTATGTACCGCGATAGCCACCGCAAAAATCAAGCTATTGACTTCCAATTTTTGCCGAAATGTGAATGGAGGCCCTCTGTTGAGACTCAAAAGGATTTTGGATTCCGTCTGTCTGTCTGTCTGTCATGCGATAGCGGCCGCAAAAAACACGCTATTGACTTGAAACTTTGTACACATGTTCATGATGCCCACGAAATTAGCTGTATAGTTTTCGGTGTGCATTCCATTTGTAAGTTCGTGTACAGGGACACGCCAAAGTTTTTTTTACCATTATGGCCTATGGGCAGAATTTGTATGTACCGCGATAGCGGCCCCCAAAATAACGCTATTGACTTGCAATTTGGTACACATATTCATGAGCCCATTGAGCAAGCATTTGAAGAAACTGATATAGATCTGAGACTGACCGCCTTGGCGAAAATAATGCTCCTTTTATACTTTTCTATCGAAAACAGACTGTTCTGGAAAATTCTCGTATCACATCAGTCAATGAGATCAGAGCTTCCATACTTGGTATATCCCTAATAAAGATTTTCTCGCCAAGATCGCCAAAAAAATCGCCAAGGAGGGAAATAGTCGCCAAATTTGGCGCCAAGTTTATTTCTTCCCTTATAGGAGCTTTTTAATGCGTTTTTAAAGGAAAATTTGGCTATTTTAACGCTAAAACGACTATAAAGGCACAAAATTAGCATTTTATCAACTTACTAAAGCTCTTTGAAAGAATTTATACAAAAATAAATGCAATTATTTACAATTTCGTAACACTTTATATCATATACAAATAGGTATACAAAGAGAGATACAGCGGGGGGGTTGAGGGGGGCTGCCGCCCCCCTCAGGAATGTATTTGATTTTGGTAATAAGTCGATCGAATCAATATATACTATTATATAATAAGGAATAAATAAAAATGACCTATTGAATAATGTCTGATGCAAATAGGACGTTGAGGCTCCTGATCTGCAGATCCACTAGTAATATGTCTCGCACTAGAAATTTCTGAGAACATAAATATGATGGGGAACTGAGCAGAGTCCACCTATGCCAACTAGTTTTTTTTTTAGCTAATCGAAAAAATGTCAAAATAAAACAAATTTCTAATAATTTGAACACTTACTGTATATAAACTGAAAATTTCCAAGGATTTTATTTATGAGATGTTTCTGAAAATCATATAAGGAATGTAAGGTAATAGCTAGATTTTAGCTATTACCTTAACAAATCACGCAGATGTTCTTCTCGGGAAAGGCTAGTCTGTACATATAAAAGAGTACTTCCATTTACTCAATGACTCATCAACGCACAGCAAAATCTACTGGAGCCACTGACTCGAAACTGGGTCAGATAATAGAACATATTGTAAGTACCCCCTAAGAAGCGATTTTGCGAAATTCGCTTCCCAAGAGTGAGTAGAGTGCAAAATGTGATTTCATAAAAACTTTCATATCTCAAAGAAAAAAAAAAAAAAAAAAGATATCCGTAAAACTTTTGCTTTAAAACATAGCTAACACAAATATCTAAAAACAAATTTCTGGAATTTTAGAAATTTGGTCCCCAAGGGGGGAAAGGGGGTAAAACGTGATTTCACATGTGCAAAACAAGGTTTCACATACTCCTATATATCTCAAACGAAAAAACAGATATACGTGAAATTTTCGCTCTAAATACAAATACTTAAAAATCAATTTCTGGAATTTTAGAAATTCAGCCTCCAAGAGGGGAGTGAGGGGGCAAAATGATTTGAAATAATCCTTTACATTGCAAACAGAAAAAAAGATATATGGGAGATTTTTTCTCTAAAATATAGCTCCAAGAAATACATAAAAGCTAATTTCTTTAATTTTAGAAATTCGTCCCAGATGGGGTGGGAAAGGGGGGGGGGGCTATGGGGCAAAAAAATATAAATACAGTAGACCGTTCAAAATTGGTACAGATAAGTTTTTCATACCGACAAATCGATTGCGGATATTTTCAAAGTTGTAAAATTATTAGGAGGGGCGGGAAGGGAGGCGGATTGTCAAAAAATAAGAATACAGTTAGGTCGTTCAAAATTAGTACATAGTGGTTTTTGATACTTACAAATCGATTGCGGATATTTTCGAATTTGTAAAGTTATTAGGAGGGGTTGGAAGGGGGGGGCTGAGGGGTAAAAAATAAAATAAAAATAGAGTTGGGGCGCTCAAAATTGGTACATGGAGTTTTTTGATACCTACAAATCGATTGTGAATATTTTCGAATTTGTAAAATTATTAGGATAGACGGGAAGGGAGGGGGGTAAATATGCAAAAATATATAAATAAGAGTTAGAGCGCTGAAAATTAGTGTTGTTGGATTTTGAGGCCCGATAAATTGGTTGCGAATATTTTCGAAAGTACAGAATTATTACGAGGGGCGGGATAGGTGGCGGGCGCAGGGGGAAAAATAAAGAAATTAAGATAGAATGTTGGAAATTAGTATTATTAGGTTTAAAAGCCCGAGAGAACGATTGCGAGTATTTTTTAAAGTCTAAAATAATTAAAGAGGGCGGGAACGGTAGGTGACGGAACATGCGTGCCTGTATACTCTGCCGCAGGCAGTGGGGGGCCCGCAACGATTATTCCACCGATAGGAGAAGATTTTTTTATTTTTTTTTTTTATTTATGTTTTTCCCTTATGATGATATAGGGAATCATTAAGAGCGTCGAATGTAAATGCGCGCGCAGAGCACAATGGCCTGCGCTACCGAAGGCAGTGGGGACCCGGTGCGACATTTTTCCAATGAGAATTTTTTTTTTCTCGCATGATAAAAATTAATGCAATTTTGAGAATTCATTAACTATAGTGATTCATTTAAAAATAGTGACCAGCGAAGCGGGCGTAGCCTGCTACTTTGTAATAAAATGGTTATAAAAGTCGATAGAGTTCCAAATATTTTATTTACTGCTATAATTACAAAATTTATTTTTTATTTAGGATGAAAATATTTTTTATGGTAGAAGTTTTAAAATGTATTTTCGTATTTTGCAATGAAAATCTTTTGCAAAAATGCAAACGTTAATGCAACATTTATTCTTTTAAATTTTTTCTTTGTTTTGTCTATATATGAAAAGTTCTCTCTCTCTCTCTCTCTCTCAAATTTTTAAAATTGAGATTTGCTATAACTAAACTTTTTGAGGTCCTCCTCAATCCTAAAAGCAGGTTTTTAGAGGTTGGACTGTGCGTCTGTATTTCTCTGAGTCTGTTAGGAGTACAACTGTAAAACAAATATCCGTAAGAAGTGCAAAGCCGGTATTCTAAATACGTATGTTGGGATGCAACTACACATTTTTTTTTTTAAATTGAAATTTGACAAATGATTCGCACACAAGCACTACAAAATTATTCAAATAGATTATGTCTATGGACGAAGTTTTTCCTAATTACAATTTAACATCTTTAGACTGCACCAAACAAAATGAAACAGACATATATTCTTTATATGCAAAAAGAATAAAAATGTTTTAAATAAAATATCGTGTGAAAATATTTATCCTTCCTTACAGAGTCACACAAAAAATTTGTATATAATGTGATGTTTGAAAATGGCTCAAAGATTGTTACTTTCTTCTATATTCAATAGAAGAAAGTATTGGATTCGTAAAAGTTTTCGACCTCGGGTTTTTGATGGATTTACACGTTTTGAGAGCTGTAGAACACGATTTGACCCCTTTAAGAAAATGTCTGTGTGTGTGTGTGTGTGACAATATTTTGTGGCAATTGTATTTCAGGAACTACAGCACAGAATTTCATACAAATTGGTATGTAGTTACACGCTGACATAAATTAGTGCCTATCAACTTTTGGTAAAAATTGTCTTACAGGTTGCGTTGCCATCCCGCTTTTTCTAAATTTTTAACATGGTGGTATAGGATAAAATTTTGTATAAATGTGCTTAAAGAGAATTATTTTTTAATAAGCATTATTAAATTTACAAGAATTATTTATAATAGAGATAGTCAACTGGGAAAAAAATTTTGTATATGTAGGAGCATCGACAAAATTATCGATTTTTTATTTTTATTTTTTTATTTTTTCAATTATAACAAATTTTTGCATAGGAAAATTGAATTTGCATAGGAAAATACAGAAGAAAGTCATGTGGTGGCCACAACATTCTAGTTTTTAGTTGTATCATGCAGTTATTTTGTGTTGGGCTAAGTTTATGTATGTTGTTTGGTACGTATAATTTGCAGATTTATACAAGGCTACTCAATATTAGTCCAATAAGTTGCAGGAGTGAGGGGAAACTCTCTGAATAATTTGAAATAAATTTTAAAATTGAATAATAGTCTAAAATGTTTTATAAATATAGCTACAATATTCGTATGAATGTACGTAACTACAATACCGGAGTACGAAGAGAATGGTAAAACTCTACTCATACAGATTTTTTTTTTTTTTTTTTTTTTTTTTAATAAAGCATTTCCAAAACTTTTTAAACTGCTGTTTAAAAACTTGCGAGAAATTTTCAGATACAGTGACTCATAGTTACACTTTAAATTGTAATTGTATTGTAAGAGGTATATAGCAATGTAAGTTAAGAGATCTATAGTAATGTAAGATAAGAGATCTATAGTATTGTAAGATAATGTATAAGAATGTAAAGTAAGAGAAATTAATATGAGTGTCGAACCAGATCATTTTGTTCTAAATACATATAGTTGTTGAAAACACCGGTAGATCCAAATGTTACAGGAAAAATAAACAATATATTACACTGGTCTACAGTGGTTCGGTAACAACGGTCAAATTATTATTTTTATTATTAATTCCAATTTTTATTTAAATATCTGTAAGCAAAAAAGTCCCACCACGGTCACATTTTTCTGTTAAAGTATCAGAAAATGGCAATTTTCACGAATTTTTATCATTTTCACAGTACCACAGGTTGTAACCCTTCCTGCTGGCAACCCAGAGTCCTGGCAAATCAGTCCCGGCAACCATGTTTGTTCCATTTTTTTGTTAAAATATCAGAAAATGGCAAATTTCATTATTATTATTATTATTATTATTATTATTATTTTTTTTTTTGTATTTTTACAATACAGTCGACAGCAAAAGTATCCGAGCACTAGCAAATAATTCCGATATTAAAAAAGTACATTTAATACTATTTTGTTAAATAAATCCTTACCGAATCATTTTCTTAGACTAACTAAGAACATGACTCGACAAGGATTTATTGAACAAAGCAGTATTAAATGTACTTTTTTTAGACAGGGTTTATTGCTTCCAGTACAGATTAAATAATCGTAACAAAAAATATGTACGTCTTACAGATTTTTCGCTATTATTTTTTAATTCTGCACTACAAAATTAGTTGAATATAGCTAATTTCATTTTTGTTACCCTTCAAAATTTTTTTTTTGTCGACTAGTGTTATTTAAAAAGTATTGACCGTAGCACTATCAGTGTTGCCAACCTTTGCGACTTTTTTATGGAATAGTCACCAATAATTTTGAGAAGTAACATTTGATATACATAATAGACGATTGCTCGATTTGATTTGTATTTTATGTATATCAAATATAATTCCTCAAAATTATTGGTGACTTCTGAATAAAAAAGTCGCGCAAAGTCTGTCAACACTAAGCATTATTCGCTTTTCACTAAAACGCGCAGAAAAGTATGAGACACTATAAAGGAACACGGTTAACTTGAGCTATTTAGGCAAAAGTCCGCAAAACTCCAGGAACAATAAAATGTAGGCCGTGAAGAAGTAAACCAATAATTTTGCAGTAATCAAAACTTTATTTAATCATCTGAGCATGGGAATGAATGAATTAATATTATCTTGAACAACAAATTAAAACAGTCTTGAAGACATTCAGAGGGTTAGATGAGAGAGAGAGGGGGCTTTGCGATGACGTGTTATTCGAGCAAAAGTTGAGGAGCCAATTCTGAAGTTTTCATTCCAGCAATCAAGATCCAACTGCTGAATCACGCCAAGTTTTCCGAAATAGTGCCAAATTTTACAGCCACACATAATCCATTGTCTCTCGATTAAATTAATATATATTTTTTGAATTTATAGAGTTCGTTATAAAAGTTTATGCCAATCATTATGCCAAATTTTATCGCCAGAAAATCATTGCGTAAGGGAGACAGAAAGACTACGATTTATTGCACATCCTGTCATTTAGAAATATAAATTACCCTTTAATGCTATTACAAAGGAAATTTATTGCTTAATTTAGTTTCTAATAAATAAACTTACGCAATTTAAAAGAATGAAATATAATTATGAATACACAACGGTTAATAGATGAAAATAATATTTTTTATATATTGATTTATTAAATGATTTAGAAGAGATTAGAATTCTGAAGGATGTCATTTAAAAAGATGACTAGCAGAAATAAATTATTAATTTTAAAGAATATGTTTCTTTCTCAGAAGATTTATTCAATAGATTAACAGATAAAATATTATTAGAATTAAGATATTTATTTACAGAGAGACAAAATACGATTAAATATAAAAATTAATTTAGAATTTCGTTAGATATTTTATTAGTCATTTAATTTATTGAAAATATAGTAATTAATTATTACATTTATTTAAAACCGTAATTAAAACTCATATATGTGAAGTATCGACTTCACATATTTCTCCCCAGCGACGAGGAAAAAAAAAAGAAAAAAAAAATGAATCGTCAAAATGGACAAAAATTACAGAAACACAAAAGCTCTCTCTCACCTATACAACAGTATAACAAACTTTAAAAATTTTGCATAACCTTGCTCAAAAAGGCAAAAATATAATCTTTCATTAACAGAGAAACAAACAAAATATGTGGTATATAACAATAAATTTGAAAGAAAAAAAAATCAATAACAATGATAGTTATAGAACAACATATAAGACATATGCAATCATTGTCATGCTAAAGTGAAACATCTGAAATAAATTACATAATCAATAAAGTATATAAATGTGACATAATATAAAATGTGTAAAATATTAAAAATAATCATTCACTAAAGTGTATGTATGGTTGATAATAAGGAAAAGGAAATCAGTAACAAGAAATATGAAAATCTATTAATTTTGTATATTTGTTAATTTAAATATAATAATAATAATAATAATAATAATAATAATAATAATAATGCATTAATATGAAAAAGATTCAAAATATTTTTTAGTAAAAAGACTATCATCGTACACGTGAAAAATTAAATTCCAATAAAGTGAGCCAGAGAGTGTAAAACAGAACGATAGCTATGACAGATATTATGGTTTTGTGATGGCAAACTGAACATAGCGTAATGAACCATATGTGAAGCAGAAGAGGCTTCATGTTGTGAAAAATAAATAAATAAA
The DNA here is from genome assembly GCA_963930645.1 of Salticus scenicus. Classification (NCBI taxonomy): domain Eukaryota; kingdom Metazoa; phylum Arthropoda; class Arachnida; order Araneae; family Salticidae; genus Salticus; species Salticus scenicus. The sequence continues at coordinate 144,736,843 of OZ005661.1, forward strand.
TAAAATTAAAAAATGACAACCAGTATTCTGCAAAGTGACATAATGAAATGTCTTTTGTATGTGTAAAAATGTGTAGAAAAAAAATTCTAGCCCTATGTCAGAATAAGAGCGCACATGTAAGAGTTATAGAAAAATTATTATTTTATTTTATTTATCTATTAAATGATTTAGGAGAGATTAGAATTCTGAGAGATGTCATTTAAAAAGATGACTAGCAGAAATAAATTATTAATTTTAAAGAATATGTTTTTGTTCTCAGAAGATTTATTTAATAGATTAACAGATAAAATTATATTATTAGAATTAAGATATTTATTTACAGAGAGACAAAATACGATTAAATGTAAAAAGTATATTAGAATTTCGTTAGATATTTTATTAGCCATTTAATTTATTGAAAATATAGTAATTAATTATTACATTTATTTTAAAACCGTAATTAAAACTCATATATGTGAAGTAACGACTTCACATATTTCTCCCCAGCGACGAGGGAAAAAAAAAAGAAAAAAAATGAATCGTTAAAATGGACAAAAATTACATAAACATAAAAGCTCTCTCTCACCTATACAACAGTATAACACAATTTCAAAATTTTGCATAACCTTGCTCAAAAAGGCAGAGTATAATCTTTCATTAACAGACAAACAAAAAAAGTATGTGGTATATAACAATAAATTTGAAAAAAAAAAAATCAATAACAATGATTGTTATGGAACAACATATAAGACATATTCAATCATTGTCATGCTAAAGTGAAACATCTGAAATAAATTGCATAATCAATAAAGTATATAAATGTGACATACTATAAAATGTGTAAAATATTAAAAATAATCATTCACTAAAGTGTATGTATGGTTGTTAATAAGGAAAAGGAAATCAGTAACAAGAAATATGAAAATCAATTAATTTTGTATTTTTGTTAATTTTCAAAAAAAAAAAAAAAAAAAGAATAAAATATAAATAAATAAATAAATAAATAAATAAATAAAATAATAATAATAATAATAATAATAATAATAATAATAATAATAATAATAATGCATTAATATGAAAAAGATTCAAAATATTTTTGAGTAAAAAGACTATCATCGTACACGTGAAAAATTAAATTCCAGCAAAGTGAGCCAGAGAGTGTAAAACAGAACAATAGCTATGACAGATATTATGGTTTTGTGATGCCAAACTGAACATAGTGTAATGAACCATATGTGAAGCAGAAGAGGCTTCATGCTGTGCAAAAAAAAAAAAAAAAAAAAAAAAATGACAACCAGCATTCTGCAAAGTGACATAATGAAATGTCTTTTGTATGTGTAAAAATGTGTAGAAAAAAAAAATCTAGCCTTATGTCAGAATAAGAGCGCACATGTAAGAGTTATAGAAAAATTATTATTTTATTTTATTTATCTATTAAATGATTTAGGAGAGATTAGAATTCTGAGAGATGTCATTTAAAAAGATGACTAGCAGAAATAAATTATTAATTTTAAAGAATATGTTTTTGTTCTCAGAAGATTTATTTAATAGATTAACAGATAAAATATTATTAGAATTAAGATATTTATTTACAGAGAGACAAAATGCGATTAAATATAAAAAGTAATTTAGAATTTCGTTAGATATTTTATTAGCCATTTAATTTATTGAAAATATAATAATTAATTATTACATTTATTTAAAACCGTAATTAAAACTCATATATGTGAAGTAACGACTTCACAGACACTTTTTTTTTTTTTTTTAATATATAAGAAAGAACTATTAGTTACATTTTCACCAACAGATGGCACTGCATTCGCCCTATACTCTAACATTTTAAACAAATCCGCCTTCTCGAATGACGTCATATTGCGAATACTGATTAATATGACTTTGGCATGTGGCATATAAATTTAAATGTTACCGAATATATAAATTAAACATTTATTTCTTATTACAGTTCTTAATCAGTCTGAATAGAATATTAAGATACTCTGTTAAGAGTTAAAGTATTTTTAGTTCAGTTTTATTACAAAAATTTCCGAGCAACCATCACATTCAACATTTATAGTCCTAGTTCCGTAATTTATTACAGTGCGCCACTGTAAAAAAGTAATTTTACGATTAAAGCATCAACTGATAGAGAAATATTAAACTAATTTGACAGTAAATCTTTACTTCTTAAAAAATCCCATATTTTTCTGTGCATTTCAGTGAAAACTACATAGTGTACGGTCAATATACTCTTTGAATAACATAATTTTTATTTTTTCCATGACTTTCATTCGGATACCACGGCATTTAACTACAGCCTAATGACATTGATCATAGCACATGGATATATTTAAGAGATTTAATCTCAGATTTGTATTATATTTTTAGTCATAAGTTGACATTCTGAGATTTCGCATAAGATAATGTATCAGAATTGCCAACTAAATGTCAAAGATAACCGTATCGATGTGACATTAGATTGTAATCAGGTTTGTAAGCTCGAGCAATTCTAGCCTTTAATTCTATAAAACCTTTAAGTAAGGATTGTTGCTAATTGTCTTCTTAAGTAAAATGACTTTGCTCAAGTCTATTACAATCATTTCAAAGATTACACACTAAGTATTAAAAAACAATTATCTAAATTATAATAATTATTTTTGACAAGTTTTTTCAAAATTTTGTTATTTGAAATTCTTCCGATATGTTGCAGTGATGAAGAAAATATTTGTCACGACGGCTCGTCGAAAAATCCTTTTATTATTGCTCTTGACATATATTTATCATACTTGAAGTGACGTGCAATTTATAAATAAGTAAAATATGCATAATGCGTATGTATAAGTTATAATACACTTCTTCTCATATTTATAAGGACACTTTATATTTTGAAATAACTAATGTAAGAATAATTGTGAACAAGATTATACTAAGTGCACTTAATATATCTAGTATTCTAAAAACCAAAACTGTTATAATTTTTTTAATATGAAACAAAATTAATAAAAAATAATGAAAAATATTTTTTTCTATACGTTTTTAGGTGTTCATAATTATAGGGACAATCAAGATTTTTTCGTTTTATTTAACTTACAAGCGGATAAATTACAGTTGACATGCGAATTCGTTAACTACTGGGCTAGATTAATTCATATATAAGCCTTCAATTTTTCTTGGACGGACATTACTGATAATTCCTCGAAAAAAAGAACGTTCATGTAGTGAAGTATGATAAATGTGTTTTTTATGTGGAAGGATAATTTAAATCCGCCGAATTTGTAATGAAATTCGAAGATCTAAAATGGCTGAAGGAAACGTGATCAAACGTTGAACTGCTGGTTCTATAGGAGAGAGGTCTGATGCAAAACCATAGCTGTTTTACAGCGATCGAAGACTCCTAATTCCTCTTAATGTTCTACGCATAATGACTGCTGCTGAATTTGCTCGTAATTTTTAACGAAAGGTTGGGGTCCACATTTATGCATGTTTAAAATAATTAATAATATGTTAAAATGAATAAAAACCCTGTAATAATCAATAAGCATTTAATGGGGGAAAGAACGTCTGTGCTAAAGTTGAATAAAGACAATATTAAATGGTGTTGCATTTTTGGATGCAAAACATTTTATTCTTGATTAACCAAATGGTTTTAACAGTTACCGGCACGATCTGAAGATAGCGAAAGACAGAGCAGGTTTTTTAAAGGCAGATATGAATCGAGCATTTTAAAGGTGGATCTATGATGCTCTGAATTTAGTAATTTTTTCTATTATTATGAACATCAAGGGAATATCCGCAAATTTTAAACGTGGAATTTTCAGATTTTTGTTAGATTTTGAGAGGTAATAGTATTTTTTTCAACAAGACTTACATTTTTGCTCTACTTCTAGAGCAATAGGAAATAGTTTGGAGAAAGAAACTTCTTTATTGTTGCCTTTCCCGTGGCCTAAATGTTGAGAAAAACTTTAACTTATCATATTAGAAAAGTGCATGCATGTGGAAAGCAATTTTAAATAGTTTAAATGTATTCAGAATATCATCTATGATGTATGAAATGGTATTGAAACTGAATATTAAAGAAAATATATATGTATATACCAGAGAGAATGTCTGACTGTTTCACCCTAAAAAGGGACCCCAAAAAATATCAATTTAAAGAATAATTGAACAAAAATACTAAGATTCGAGCTGTCCTTATAATTGTGAACACCTGAAAAATCCATTTTTTGACCGTATTTAAAGTTTTTTAAGGTAGAAAAACGATAAAACTTTTTTAATATCGTCTATTAATGATATTCAAATTAATAAAATATATATTTGTTTAAATAATAGTGTTCAGTGTTTAGTTTATATAAAAAAGCGGGTGTCCTAATAATTATGAGGAGGAGTGTATGTATAGAAGGCCGGCCTGTGATTTTTGGTATCCCGGAATTAGATTTTACGTACTTTATGAGGTTACTACAGTTCTTAAAGATTTTATATTGGGATAAATTCTCGCAATTGAAGTATTTCTACAAATACAACTTGCTCTAAGATTAAATCAGACCGTGACGTTAATTTTAATTTTTAACTTTCTTCTATACACACACGCATATATCTGTGTGTATATACACGAAATCATAATATTTGTGAAAATTTTGGCATAGTTTCTTATAAATTTATGTACAATTAAACTTTCTAAAACTGTACGTAACGACTTTAATAAAGGCTATATTTGTATGACGGGTTGCGTATTATAAAAAATTGTATGACGCTGTAGCTCAAGAACTAAGGTACGGAATGCCAAGAACTTATAACTGACGATTGTAAATATAGTGATGATTATATTTTCCACTCAATTCGTCCATCAGATGGCGCATTTCACAATTTGCATGATTCATGTACCTCAATATCTTTGAATTAAATCGCATCAAATATAAAGTATTACATATGCTTATTATGAGAAACTATCTTAATTTAACATTGTGGGTTTTTCGACTTGATAATTCACACTGCTCTACTGTACTTTCCGTAATTTGTAGACGATTGTTAAATGTATATACAGTAGAACTTTGATAATTCGAAGTTGAAGGGACCTGAGAAAAATTCGAAATATCCAAAAATTCGAATTACATATACTATTTCATACTTGCCAACATACTAATTAAAATTCCGTTGTATTGTTAGCCCCGCCTTCTTTTTCACACTAGTATCCGCTTTAGAGTATTTTTCTTCTTATTTAATCGTAATTGTATTTGCAAAATATTACTTTAAAAATTTACTGGTGTGAAAAAAAGGGCGGGACTAACAACACTACAGAATATTAATTAGGATGTTGGCAAGCATGCTATTTTGTCAAAAAGAAGAGATAAATTAAAAAAATTAAAACTCTACGATCAAAGATTTAACACTTAAACTTTATATCTAAGAATACTGCTACATCCTCCCCCCCCCCCCCCCCAAATTAAATCAATATTTTTCAACGAGCTTAATTATTCAACACCTTTTAAAAATTAGACAGATATTTTTAATTGCTTCTTTAAGTACAATCGTTGTGTCATAGCATATGACTTCAACCTATCAATTGATACAAAAATAGAATCTTGTACATTAGACATGACTTTCAATGAAAAAAAAAGCCTCAAATTTCATGCATATGGACCATATCTTCTGATGAACTAGTTAGGAAATACTCTTGTATTTCCTTATCTTTTTTTTGAAAGACTGTTAAAAAAAATAATGCAACTTTAGCTGAGAAAAATCTCGGGAAGAAATTTTACTGTAATATTTTAAAGGTAATCGCGTGAAAAATTCGAATTATCCAAAATAGAATTCGAATTATCCATGATTTTTTAACATTATTTTAGTACAAAATTCAAGGGACCGACTAAAAAATTCGAATTATCCAGAATTTCGAATTAAACATGTTCGAATTATTCAAGTTTCACTGTATTACATGTGCTTATTATGAGAAACTATCTTAATTTAACACTGTGGATTTTTCGACCTGATAGTTCACACTGCTGTACTGTACTTTCCGTAATTTGTAGACGATTGTTAAATATATATATACGCCAATTTCCATTATAATTAATGCCAATTAACAGAGGATATAGAAGTGGGATATATTTGTACTTTAGAATTTCAAACAAATAAAGCTCTCTTATTGAATTATATCAATGTGATGTAAAAGAAAAGTCTTGTGATAGCAAAAGTATACTGGTTGATATTTTATCTAACCAAAATAAATATTTTGATAAAGTATTTCATATTTTAATCTTCTTGCTGCAATCAAACCTCCAACGTGCAGCACTCATGCCTACTTTGTTCACTTGACGAAAGGTCGTGTGTCCTTTCGACCCGAAACAATTCTTGGGAGTTTATTGCATTTTATGGTGTTTATTCAAAATTTTGTACTTATTACTTTAAAACGCCAGTTCTGTGGTGCTTTTTCATTATTTAGGAAAAATAACACTAGTCGACAAAAAAAAAAAAAAAAAAAAAAAAAAAAAATTAGCTATTTTCAACTAATTTTGTAGTGCAGAATTAAAAAATAATAGCGAAAAATCTGTAACACGTACAGATTTTTTGTTACGATTATTTAATCTGTACTGGAAGCAATAATCCCTGTCTAAAAAAAGTACACTTAATACTGCTTTGTTCAATAAATCCTTGTCGAGTCATGTACTTAGTTTGTATAAGAAAATGATTCGATAAGGATTTATTTAACAAAATAGTATTAAATGTACTTTTTTAACATCGGAATTATTTGCTAGTGCTCGGATACTTTTGCTGTCGACTGTATTGTAAAAATATAAAAAAAAAAAAAAAATGATGAAATTAGCCATTATCTGATATTTAAACAAAAAAATGGAACAAACATGGTTGCCGGGACTCTGATTTGCCAGGACTCTGGGTTGCCAGCAGGAAGGGTTACAACCTGTGATACTGTGAAAATGATAAAAATTCCTGAAAATTGCCATTTTCTGATACTCTAACAGAAAAATGTGATGTGGTGGGACTTTTTTGCTTCAGGATATTTAAATAAAAATTGGAATTAATAATAAAAATATTAATTTGACCGTTGTTATCGAACCACTGTAGACCAGTGTAATTGACGAGGAATACAATTCGTAATCTGTGACAAACAGACTGAAGTAAAATTTGACAAGGTGCTGGAAATTTGGAAGTCGATCTTCTACGAAATTTATTTCATTGAATTCCAAATCCGTGCTCTTGTCTTTGAACAAGTGTGAAGAAATGAAGTTGAGTCAATTTCAGGTCGCCGCAGGTAAGCGATGGTAAAGTAGATCGTAGCGTACCAGCATCCCGGTGACGCAATAGATGGTAGTTAGGATGATTCGACGCAAACAGTCGACGGCGCAGTAGTTTGAGTTGGAATGATTTTACGTGAGCACGGGGTTGCTAAGACGATGGTAAGTTTCGCGCAGGTTGCGTGGAATAAGTGAATACGAATGATTTTTGAAGTTTTGAGAAGTGAAGCGTGGAGGTTCTTGATTTCAATTTAGATAAATATCATAGTAGGATAAGATGAGTGTGTTGTTATTAGCGGTGCTAGTACGCTACAACTTTGCTAGTGGAGTTGAAGTAAGCGATAAAGTATTATAGTGTCGAAGATCTAGTTAATTCGGCAGTATATTGTTGAAGTTTGGTAGAGGTTAAGGATAAGGGAAGTATGTCTTCCTTCTACCAGTTGGTGTAATCCAGTGGAGCTGCAGAGAGCAGTGTTTATCAACCTTCAGCTATTTCTTCAAGGGTGAGATACAAATTTCATATCTTTCTAAGTAAATTTATCTACATTGTTTTTGACTGAGTTCCGAGTGAAGCTATACCCCTAATACCTTAATTTAAATAAAAAGGTTTATTTATATTTTACATTAGAGTCTCGTATTACCTTATTCAGTTATTTAAGTTACTTATTACATTAAGTTTAAATGAATGATAGGGGTCTCAAGCAGACCAAGACCGGGCTGAAACCCCACACAATGTACTTTAAGATACGTAACTGTCAATAAGTTGCACTAGTTGATACTTTAATTCAGTCTCATGAGCAATGATTGGAGTAGTACATAGCTGCCAATATTTTAATTTACTCTGGAGCATTTGTAACTCCGCCTTTATTTCGCACCACTTTATTTTTAGAATATATTTCTCCAAGATATAATTATGATAAAATAAAAAAAATTTACACTTAAAAAAAAAAAAAAAAAAAAAGTGGAATGGAATGAGGGTTGAGCTAAGATGGTTGGATGGTTGGGTTTTACGTCGCACTAGTGCTGCGCAGATGGGCAATTGGGTCTGGGACACACCCCTAGAGGTGGTCCGGAGACATGCCATCACAATTTTGATCCTCCACGGAAGGGATGGCTCTCCCGCTTTGGTGATCCCCAGAAGTATAATTTTGATGGGAACATGGAGGACATTGCGGCTACGACAGATTTTACGTGCACCAGCCACCATCAGTGTACACGATGGCCTTTGGGCGGCTCGAGTACCGAACCCGCAATCTTCCAATTACGAGGCCGGTGCTCTACCGACTGAGCTAAAAGTGTTCCGGAATAAATTAAAATATTGGCAGCTACGGTACTAAGTAAGGCATACAGTTGTACACTTTAATGAACATTTTTGCATCAAGGAAGTGGTTGTGGTTATTTATTACTATTATTATTTTCAGCATGGCAAATTCAAATTTGAATAAATAAATAAGTACTTATAAACTACGTCATGGATGCCAAAGGAAATAATAAACTAGAAGACATGCGTTTTGGCAGCATTTATGCATAAAAGAAACGTAAGAAAGTGCTGCTATATATATATATATAAAAAAAAAATCGGATTTTACGCTGTTTAATCAACCAATAAAAAATAGGCGGAATGTGGGAGAGTGGCCCATAGGAAATTGAGAAGAACAAAATTAAATTGATTCAATTTGATTCAATTGATTCAATTTCGAACAATCAGACAAAGAGGATACAGCGATATCGCAATAAACAATGTTGTAAAGATTTTTCTAAATGTATTAATTTCATTTAGAACTGAAACCGCTTTAACTTCTTGATGAAACTTTTATAAAAAGTTGAAACATTTACAAAATAAAAATAAATAATAAACAATTCAAAAGTTTCATAACATAAACGTAAAATTACGTGAGGAGAGGTTGGTTTACATAATTGTTGCATAAGTAATTATGAAAGAAAAATAATCTAACACAGGATTCATAATTGCGAAAATTGGCGATAAAATCGAAACTCAACAGTTTTAGGTTATCAGTTGTTTGATCCTTCTAACAAAGTTGAAATATGAATGGAAATAAGAATAGTGTTGTAAGAAACATGAGAATCACTTTTACTAAATGAAGTGTTTCTTAAATTTCTTTTTTTTTCTTGCAAGTTTATCACTTAAGCTGAAAAAAGAGAACTGGATATGAAACGCATAGCAACAATAAAGTAATTACTGAAACACCTACGCGTCCTAAAAAACCATTTTTTAAAGTATTCTAAATAAAAACAAACGAAAAATGAAGCCTTCCTCAATCACAAATTTTAAACTGATAACGAACTGCTGGAAGAAAATTATAAAATGGCGATGTTCTTAAATGTCACGAATGAAACTGATGATAATATAAGAGGTTTTTACTCGTGACCGTGACCTAAAAGTTAACCGATGATGAATCAGTTTTTAGAATTATAGAGATACTGAAGATAATATTATTGGTGAATCCCTCTGTGGGAAAATTCCGTATTGTGAAAGTGGCCATTTTGTTGCTTTCTGTGTTTCAAAATTTTCTTAATGACCCAAAGGTTGTTTTTTCGACCTTGACATTTGTGATCAAGATAAATGGTTTATTACATGGTACAACTAATAGTGCACTGAAAGCAATTCAAGCAATTCTTAGAAAATGAGATCTTGGAGAATTCTTAGTAATTATCAATTTTGTTTCCAAAAGTTGCCAAGAAAGCCTGCAATATCTTAAAGGGATGATGGAGACTATAAATCTTTTTTATGAATTACTTTCTTTAGAGTTATGAAAATAAGGCTACATAAACATTGAAATGAAACAATAAAATATAATACATTTTTTTTTTTTTCGAAAACTATTTACATTTAATTAAACAAAATTTATAATTTATTATTATCAATTTTCATCTTTGTCAACTAATTTTCATTTTTGCCCTCGATTTTACATTATTACGGTCTAACTGTATGTTCTAAATATTTTTGGGTATTATCTTGTGGATAAATTGAATGAGATAATTTTCTAAAATTATTTTATATTTGGATACTGAAGTTTTAATTGAAATTTTTAGCACTCAAGCATAAAATACTTAAAAAATATTAATTTATCAATGAATCTATAAAATAATGCACAAATATGTTTAGAATATATTTTGCAAACTATAATAATTTAAAATAGAAGAAAAAATTAAAAGAGAGTTATCAGGGACTATTTTAAAAAGTTACAAAAACTTAAAATTTTGAATTCTATTGTACAAACTTAAAAAAGGTTTTGGGAAATTTTTATGTATTGAATAATATTTAAACTTGAGAACATCTTCATACATCATAAACTAATGAAAGCACTACCTGTTTCGAAAGGACGGGGGCCTTTCGTCTTTAGGTGCAAAACACGTGCCATTACCTCGGAGGCAAAAGCAAGACCAGAGCTGCTAATTTAATCCGGTAAATTATTATTACCTCCCATTTTTCTACACCACTTAATTTTTAGAGTATTTTTCTTCTTAATTCATCGTAGATACATTTGAAGAGAATTGCCCTAAAAATTAAGTGGTGTAGAAAAAGAGGCGGTAGTAACAATTTGCCAGATTAGGTTGGCAGCTCTGCAAGACTAAAAGTAGAACAAAAACCAAAGGGGGAGGAGCAACACAACCAACATATAGGAAGTAGCATATAAAACAAATCAGAGAGGAACACAACCAAGAAACAGGATATAAAAAAAACAAACATTAAAAAAAAAAAAAAAAAAAAAAAAAAAAAAAAAATGGAGGGAAGCGATTTTTAAATAATTCATTTATATATATTTATTTTATGTAATTATTGCAAAATAACAAGTTATCGGGTTTAATTTCAGCCTCGATAACTTTGTTATCTTTCCATTTTATCTATACCCTTATTTTTAAAACTAGCCAAAGTTTTAAAACGTTTTAATTTTCATGTTAATTTTTAAATCTGTTAATAAATTTCAATTCCCTTCAATTAAATTCCAAGTGAGGTATCTATAACGTCCTTTGTAATAATTGCCATTTTTCTTACATCGTTCAAACTAAAAGAAATCTTGAATGACGTTTACGTGAACATTCTTGGTATGTTGCTAAACAAGAAATATCTAAATCTTTCATTGCGAAGCATAGTTGGGAATCTTATCATATAGTTTTAATTTTTGACAAGCCAAAATAATCTTTTATGCCAAACGCGTTTCCGAGTTAGATTTCCTGGAAAATTTACATTTCTACCTTAATCGCGACAAAATTGTTAATGAAAAATCTGATTCCACTTTGCTGTCTACAGCTTGGAAAAGTTTTTTTTTTAATTCGATTAAATAAATTCCTCCATTTTGTAAAAAATAAACAAATAAAGACTGTTAAAAATGTTTTCTTAAAAATGAGCTAAATTGTCTCAAAATAGCTCCGAAACAATTATATACTTAAATTTGAGAAACCATGTACTCATTTTTGAGTATATTGATATGCTCAAAAATAGGGCTTACCAATAAGAATCCAAATATCCCCATGTTTCACATGTCAATATACTCAAAAATGAGTACATTGGTTTTCAAATTTAAGTATATATTGTTTTGGGGCTATTTTGAGACAATTTAGCTCATTTTTAAGAAACCATTTTTAACAGCGAATAAATAAAATAAATAAAATGAAATAAATAAAATGAAGTAAAATAAAATAAAAAGCAAGGTATTTAAATAAAAATAAAATGAAAGTATATAAATAAATATTTTAAAATCCCTTCCCTCCATTTTTTGTGTTTGTTTCCTCTGTATCCTGTTTTTTGGTTGTGTTCCTTTTTGATTGGTTTTTTATGATACTTCTTATTGGTTGGTTGTGTTGCTCCTCCGTCTTTAGGTTAGCCCTGTTTTCAGTCTTGCTTTTGCCTCCAAAGTAGTAGCATGTGTTTTGCACCTGAAGAAGGTAGGCCATGCTCTTTCTAAACTGCTAGTGCTTTCATTAATTTTATGGTGTGTGAAGAAGCTTTAAGTTTAAATATTGATTGTACACCAGTTCTTTAATTAATTTAGTTTTATACTGAATAATGTTATATTTTATTTACAGTTGGTAACAAGTCTCCTAACACTAGCAAAAATTCCTATATAAAAAAAGTACACTTAATACAGTTTTGTTAAATAAATCCTTGTCGAATCCTGTTTTTAGACTGACTAAGAACAGGATTCGACAAGGATTTATTTAACAAAACTGTATTAAGTGTACTTTTTTATATAGGAATTTTTGCTAGTGTTCGGAGACTTTTGTTACCGACTGTATGCAAATCTTTATTGATTCTAAGACAATAAAAATAAATAAATAAAAGAAACAAGGTTTATAAATTACGCCATTCCTTTAATAAGATTAAGATTTTTTAGTGGTTCATCAAAATAAAACATTTTAAAATTATAAGTAAATCCCTAAAACCAATTTACGTATTTCTAAAATTTCTTATGAAAAATTATTCAACTAATATTTGTATTATGCATCTATAACCGGGAATATCCACTTTTGATAAAATCCTATTAAAATGTGAAAATACAAAATATATTTTTTTGCACTTACTATAGTGTACATGCACAACCCATAACTTACAAATTTACAGTCATTAATTCTTTAACACATACTAATAGTAATATAATGCAATGTAGCTAATTTGGTACATTCTCCTTTTTTGGGGGGGAGGGGGAGGCAGGAGAGGGTACATACACTCTGTTACAAAATACATATACACACAGAAAAAAAAAAAATATGATTATACATAGAATGCAAATGTGGTGTAAAGAATCATGCAGAGTAGCATCATTGACCATTGAGGAGATATGTAAAGCAAGCGTGAACAGCGATTGGAATACAATTTAAAATGGCTGGTTCGTTCAGTAATAAACATTTACTACTAAATAAATACATTTGATATATGACTTTGATGCATAAGATGCCTTAGGCATACGTTTTGATTTGTTCGATGTTGAGAGGAGTCGCATCACAGGCCTCAGGCATGTCGATTGGCTGAAAATACAGATCAGCCAGCCTATTAGACAAACGGATATGATACTTGATTAGTAGTAAAAGTTCTGGTTCAGAAAAAGTTCAAACAACATTCGCGGTAGTTCAAGAAACCTTCATGTCCATGGTGAACGAGAGTATTGCGCAATCAGCAGAGTAATTACATCTGCGCTAACAATGACACTATCAATATTTCGGCGCCATTTTCACACTCGTTGGAATAGTTTGGTATCAAAGGACGGTCAGCTGGGTGCCAATCAGCTTAGGCTAAGCTCAGAGCTCGACGGCTATTACAATGACTATTTGTAACATGCTGGTGGCAACTTTTAATATTCAAAATTGTAGCTCACGATGTAACGAAACCGAATTTGAATGGCAGACTGTCGCCTTTAGTGACGAATTTCACATTTCATTCTATGTGTGCTTCTGATGAGAAGAGAGGCGAGCAGTCAAAATGAACATTCGTCACAGACAGACAGACATATTACACCTTGCGTGACAGTATGGTCATGGTCACGTCAATCTCATGGGAGATCCGATCACCTTTAGCCCTGATGCCATGCACTCATATCACTCACAGTTACATCGATATTTTGTGGCCGTTGGTAAAGCTTATAATAGCTTCTCGGCTAGGATAAATTTCGAGCCATTAGCAGGACAAAACTCGGATACATATGGATCTGCTCTTTGAACTATGTTAATGTTCTTAAGTGCCTACCAGATCTCTGTTTTTTTTCCAACTGCATATTTTCTGGGTATTACCACATATTGGTCAGTGGTTTTTAGATATCTAGGAATACCTCGAAATTTTTTAAGCAAATGCTGGATCTTTGGCTGGATCTATGCAGTGTTGCCAGATTTTGCGACTTTTTATTCAATAGTCACCGATAATTTTGAGAAATGATATTTGATATACATAATAGATGATTGATCGTCTATTAATCAAATCGCACTTCTGAACACCGTCGGTGACTATTGAACGAAAAAGTCGCAAAGTTTGGAAACGCAGGATCTATGATTGTGGGACTTACTTAGATACATAAATGACTTTATTCCCTCAAATCTGTCTGCTTGTATTGCCGTCAGAGATAGTTTTGAAATCTGTTGAAAAGCGCATTCCTTGTATTGTTAAACGATAATAAAGTGATGTTTTGTTACAACACTTTGATCCTCTGATCATGCATTGGAGTCCTATTACATATGCGAAATTTCATAGTTATACCCCAGTTCTTTCTGAGTGCATATATGTGTGCATATTGCGACACAGTATACATAGTTTATGAGAAAGTAAATTTTATGTCTGATTGCATATATCTTTCTCCCTCTTATTACCTAAGGCACACAGGTAACAACAAAGTGATGGGTCCGACATCATAAATATGTTTAATAAGTTTTGCATGATTCTACAAAAAATTGCTTAATAATACAGATCACCTGAAACAATAACAACAAAATAAAACAAAAATAAAAATAATTACTAAGTTAAGTGATTTTAAACGTTGCATTAACTTCGCTGTATATTATTTTGGACTTTTAAAAACTGTTTATTTCAACTGTGATCGTTTGGATAGTAGCACACTATCATTTTTTCTTTTCAAGTATACTAAAGTGCTCTGCCCCCTACTCGCTCCGCTCCCCAACACCCGACTCGCTTCACTTATTAAACCCTGCGGGGCTCTGCCCGCCTACTCACTGCTATAACTTTCACTGAGTAGGAATATTAGTAGTGCATAACACAAGACAAAAACAGAAAAATGTTATAAAAATTCTCATGTTCAATGTCAAATTGAAATACATAATATTTAATACTACATTATTATTATTATTATGCTAAAAATCAACAATATTTTTTAGAATAGAAAGAAATTTGTAATATCTAGAACATTTTGCGTTACAGTTTTAGTATATGACCCATTTGGCTACATTCAAATTTTTTACACTGTTTGGCGATAAATTTTTGGTATAATTGCTTGTCAAAAAGAAAGAAACAAACAAAAAACTAGTACCTATTTTTTCTAATGCCTATATTTTTTACTATTCATTTTTTTTAGTTAATTTAGCGCAGTATATAATACTCTTTATATATTTTTAATGTACAACTAGGTAATTGTTTTACACATTCGAAAATATCTGAAAAGAAAAAAGTTTATTATAAAAGAGTTTTATAGGTGATGGATTTTTTTCTTGCTATAATTAACAAAGTGAAATGTATCACAGAAATTTCTAATTCTGTAACGTTAAAAAATTATCGATGCAAAATTAGAAGATGAGTTTATATATGAGTTATATGAGTATATATGAATTAATGAGTGTTTTTAAATGAGTATGAATTTGACTTTATTTTATTTTATTTCTTTTTTTCATGCCAAAATATAATTGAAGTATTTTAAAATATGTTAAAAAAAAAAAAAAAAAGATAAATATACTTTAAAAAAAAAAAAAAAAAAAAAAAAAGTGCAGTCAATTATACAGACACAACATTATTTCATAATTCACAAAAAAAAAAAAAAAAAAAAAAAAAAAGGTAAGAAAAGAAAAGAACTTATAAAGAAATTTATAACAACATAAGAGATTGCCACTAAGAAAATTAATGTTCTAAAAGTAGAAAAAAAATTGAAGACGACAAATTACAATCTTAAAATCATTTTTTTCATTGAAAATACTTACTAATAGCAACATTTACATTTATTTTTATTTCTTTTCCACCATGGATCACATTTAAATTTTCCCGTGGAAAATGACATCGTGACAGACAAACAACGTCACAAGAGAAACTTTTTTCAAGGTGACAAATGTAGTACCTTTATAAACCCGACGTTTTTAATTAATAACATCGTTAATTAAAATGATAGAAATTTCTAAGCAGACTTAACGTCTTTCTTGGAGTAGTCTGCACACATTGATACCTCTCATGACGCAAAGGACACTGCTTTCCACGAGGAGATGCGGTCGCAGACAAAAAAATTTGACGCCAGCGACAGTAACATTTTTTTTTTTTTTTTTTTTAATATATAGAGAAATTTCGATAGATGTCATATGTTATATTTTTTAAATGTTCTCTGATATATATATATATCCATTTACTAGAATCAAAATACATATACGATTATTATAATGACATTACTACTATCATTTTCATAAATAAGTTAATAAAAGTCATTCATTTGAATGCTAAGACAGCAATATATTCGGATTGGTAGTATATCCTTGTAAAATAATTGTAAATTTCACACACCATTTACAATTAAACATTTGCTGCGGTGAGTCGTTGGACATTTGCATTTATCTTATTGAAATCAACTTCAAAATTATAGACTACTCCTTAAAATGCTATCCCTTTCAAAGATTTCTGAGAATCCCTGTAAAAGTATTAAAACATTTCCTCGATATTTTAAATTTATAATCTGTTATGGTAAATTTTAAGCAATAACATATACAATTTGCGTTACAATGAAAGAGACGGATAGACATAGGCTACCGAACCATCGTTATAACTATTTTAATCGTCTATTAGAAAGTCTTTTTTTTTTTTTTTTTTTTTTTTTGAGTATCCTGTTTCTTTACAGGATATAATAACAGTTAAGTCGCATTTAAACAGCAATCTGTTTTGAAAAAAATTCTTGCAGCTCAATAGCAGCAACATTTATGCTTTCCATTTTTTTTAGCCTGATGAAGAGCCGCGTTTATTTCTACGATTCGAAACAT
Organism: Salticus scenicus; assembly: GCA_963930645.1. Lineage (NCBI taxonomy): Eukaryota > Metazoa > Arthropoda > Arachnida > Araneae > Salticidae > Salticus > Salticus scenicus. The sequence continues at coordinate 144,753,759 of OZ005661.1, forward strand.
TTGTTGTGTGTTTTTACAGTTTAGAGTTCTTTTTTTATTTATCCCAAAAACGCCGAGAAAAAAAAAATATATATACCGCTTTCATCTAGAACGAATAGGTGGTCCTCTTCTAAATCCCTAAACTAGAAATATAGATTTCCGAGCTATGAGTATAAGGCACGCCAATACACTGAGAAAAAATTCTATAACTGACATCTAGAATCTAGATTATGGCTCTAGAAAAAATAGTTTCATGTCATCCTTATAATTTTCTTATAAATTTTTTTCTAGTCCCCTTCGAAAGCGAATTCTAGAGACCTCTATTAGAATTCTTGAGCGTTTGCCTATACTTTCGAGGACAAGCCTATTTAAAAATATCTCCAAATAAATGTGAATACAAGAGGCGGGTTTCAGCAGCTATAACTTTGGTTTATGACCCAATTCTAGAAAAATCAAGCGAGAATTTCTCGCAATACAAAATATTCAGAATATTCAGAATATTGTTTCACCATCTAGAAATGTGTAGATTAGAAATTCTCGACCATTTCGTCTATTCAGTTTATTGGTGTGCCTTATGCGAATAGCTCAGAAATCTATATTTCTTGTTTAAGGATTTAGAAAATGATCATTTATTCATTCTAGATGAAGGCGGTATATTCTTTTTTCTCAGTGTACACTTTAAGTAAATGTATTATTGAATTCCTATAGAGAACCTATAAATAACGTAAAAATTTTATATTACATATTTAGCGAATTTCAAGATACCTTATACATATTTAACTCCTTAAAAAAAAAAAAAAAAAAAAAAAAAAAAAAAATTAGAGATTTTCTGACGCATATGATGTATTTCATTTTACATAATGTTATTTTATGTAAAAGTTACTAGTTAAAGTTTCTTATAAAATCTCAGATAAATCTTCAAAATTTTGGTAATAACATTTTTGCAGAACAGCTTACGCGGATTTATGTATGAAATCATTCTTACTAAATTTCTAATTCGAATATATTTTGACGTTTTCATGTGATAATGTAATAGGTAGTATTAAAGGTTACAAACGTGATTACCCCGAAGAAACTGAATAAAAAAATAAAGCTGATATGCATATCCGGTTTTTATACATTTCTACATTGATAATATAAGTAATAACATTATTTTTGTCATTCAAATTACCTTTTTTTAAAAAGAAAGAAGAAAGTATTTCAAAGCTTTTGTTTAAAAAGCAAAAGTTAATGAAAATTTTAAACTTTTAGCCGTCCGATGATGGATTAAAATTACCATTTGTAATCAGAAAATTTAATATATATATATGTATTATATGGATTTTCGTTTAAATGGGAGGATTGGTTCTTATGATTGATGATCTATTCTTCGAAAATTATATTAATTTTTTATAAATAATGGATTAATTTTGCTAAATTACCTTCTGAAACTTTAGCAGCTTTAAAACGAGTTTGTACAGATGTATTTAATAGGTATTTTTTCTTTTTTAATTATTATTCTGTGTTTATTTTGCAGCTAATTAACTCACGTTTTTTCAAGGTAAAATTTCATGGAATCAAATTCACTTATAATATAATGAAGAAATCCTATATAGAAGAAATATACGTAAAGGTTCGTACTTATTGTTAAACATTCTATTTTACAACTGGTGCTTTCAAAGTATAAGATTTAAAAAATGCACAATTGAATTATCGATGTCTCACAGATAAGATTCACGTTCCTAGAGTGATAAATTCCGTTATTAACTCTAATATATGTGTTCCGATTTTTCACAATATCGCATTTTTAGACAATGACCAAAAACTTACCACGAAAGAAATGAGGTTAATTGTTCATTCAGTTTCGGAAAAGGTTGTGAAAAAAAAAAAAAAAAAAAAAAAAGGTGTTTTTAACTTTTTACTTTCTTCTATCTTCAATAGAAGAAAGTATTGGATTCGTAAAAATTTTCGATTTCGGGTTTTTGATGGATTTACACGTTTTGAGAGCTGTAGAACACGATTTGACCATTTTTAGAAAATGTCTGTCTGTCTCTCTGTCTGTGTGTGTGTGTGACAAAATTTTGTGGCAACTGTATCTCTGGAACTACTGCACAGAATTTCATACAAATTGGTATGTAGTTCCACCTTGACATAAATTAGTGCCTATCAACTTTTGGTAAAAATCGTCTTACAGGTTGCGTTAACATCCCGCTTTTTCTAAAATTTTAACAGGGTGATATAGGGCAAAAATTTTCAAGATGGGTATCTTTGGAAAGGTCTCGTCAGTACCCTTAAAACGAATGGTTGAACTATAAATCTGTGATAATTTAAAACAAAGTTATCGATTTTTTTTTTTTTTTTTTTTTTTTTTTTTTTTACTTTTTACGAAAAAAAACTTAGAAATTTTTTTTTTTTTCCTTTCCCCTTAATTTTATCAAACTCCCACCGGTTTCCGTGTCTTGACAAACTTTAACATATTTTTGCATTTTCCCCCTAATTTTGTCAAAGTCCCACGGTTTCCGTGTTTTGACAAACCTTAACAAATTTTCCTATTTTGCCCAATGGGCCCACCAGCGGCCGAGCGGTTCTGCGCTCAAAGCTGGTAGATGGGAGGTGCCGGGTTCGATCCCAGGTCGCGCTCATCGACCTAGCCGTTCGGAGTTTTCCATGGTTTCCTCCGAAACTCGCGTAAATACGGGCTAGGACCCCTTAGAAAGACCCCCATGGAGGGCATTCCCCCTATAGGCCTAGGACACGTACGGAGTCAATCGGCCTTAAACCCAACAACAACCTATTTTGCCCAAAATTTTGTCAAAGTCCCACTTTTTTTTTTTATTTTTTCCTCCCCTTAATTCTATCAAACTCCCACGGTTTCCGTGTTCTGACAAATTTAAACAAATTTTTGCATTTTTCCCCCAATTTTGTCAAAGTCCCACTTTTTTTTTTTTTTTTTTTTTTTTTATTATTATTGTTACTGAGTGAATTTGTATAGGAAAATATAGAAGAAAGTCTCGTGGTGGCCACAACATACTAGTTTTTTATTTATTTAGTTTTTTAATCACTTACTACACTGAACTAAATTAAGTAGAGTATGCATATTTACACTTCATTACATGCTTAAATGCGTATTCAAAACCTTTTTTTAAATAAAAGAGAAGTTTTATTTCTTAAAAAGCATCATCTTCTATATAAATAAAGAGAAGTGTCTGTGTGTGTGTGTGTCTGTCTGCGCTCTGGTGCTCGCACTATTGATCTCAGAGCTTCCAAATTTGGCATATAGGTAACTAGGAACCTGCAGGTGTGCACCTCATCGAGATTTTTTCGAATTTCGAATTTGAATTTTTTTAATTAACGTTTTTCCGATTTTAAATATTGACTTATTTGTTTAATTTTTCATACATTTATTATTTTGCTTCAATCGTCTGCGTATCTTGCTATTACGCAACTTATTTTTATTTAACGGCCCTCTTCACTTACCGTCGCCAGAAGCCCGAGCGCATGTCATTCTATGGGGAAATTTTCTTTACAAATAACTTATTAACTATTAAAAATTTTTAAATTCTGTTTTTACATTCAGAAAATTCCCAACTGTTAAATTGACGAACCTTTTTTAAAAATGTATATTTTTAAATTTTTAATACTTTATTTTGAAATTGCAAAATGAAAAATTTTCGCATATTGAAAATTCGTATTTTGCAGCTTCAAAATAACATATAAAAAATTAAAAAAATGATTTTTTAAAAAAGGTCCGTCAATTTAACAGCTGGGAATTTTCAGAATGTGAAAACAAAATTTAAAAATGTGTATTAGTTAATAAGTTATTTGTAAAGAAAAATTTCACATAGAATAACATTAGTTTCGGCTTCCGGCGGAGGTGAGTGAAGCGGCCCATGTAGGTGATTTTTTTTTCTTTTAATTTGTTATATTTATTGAAAATAAAATCGTAATGCATTAGAAAAAAATTAAGTATAATTAGTTTTAAATTTAAAAACGTATTTATAACAGTTATGTTTAATTTTTTATAGTAGAACAACTTCTTATTTTTCATTTTTTAATTAATTTTTTTAAAAGAAAAAACTTTTATTTATTAATTTTTTTTAACTTACAGTATTTATCGGGAACAAATGGTAGTATATACATAGTAAAAAGGATTAAATTGATTATTTATTTGTTTATATATATATATATATATATATATATATATATTAATCTACATTTTATTTTATTTTATTTTATTACTTTAGTCGGAATCAAATCGTAATATAGTGTAAATAGCATGGGCTATAAAATACATGGTTTAAAACTAAAATATTTAATAGATGCTGAGATACAGTCATCTTTAAAATCATAGTTCTTAAATAGTAGCAGATCCCCCCCCCCCCTGTCGTCGATAAATATCTAGATTGAAGTGCCCGGGAAAGATCTTCCTGCAGGCATGGGAAACCTAGACCTGATGCAGTGCGGGCGGGAAAAGAGCTGCCGTAGACAGGGAGTACCCCAAGCAGGGTTTGGAGCAATTTCAGTTTCTTTCTTTCTTTCTTTCTTTCTTTTTTTTTTTTTTTTAGTTTTTGTCTATAATGTGGTGTAAAAAAATGGTATAAAAAAATAAATATTAATTCAATTTTTTCAAAAATTCATTTAAATATAGTGACCAGCGAAGCGGGCGTAGCCTGCTAGTTAAAAATAAACAAACCACTTACTGTTACATAAGCAGTTTCAATTTTTGATTATAAACGGTACTTCTAATTAAAAAGCATTTTATTGACGATAGTATGTTATTTCTTTAACATAGCTGTCGAAACACTGCTGTATCGTATATCATGAAAAACGGCAGTTTTTCGAGTGACGCAAGCGGAAGCCCAAACTGACGCTGCGAACTCATATATACGGCTAGTTTGACTTCAAAGAGAATTGTAAAAGCCGACACTTAATATCTCAGCAAATATGCCATATTTTGTTCTGATCTTTTCAAAATAGTCTTTTATCTTCGGTCTTAATCTATCCTGAAATTTTTACATTTCTACATGCAGTATGTTTTGAGATCTGAATCTCAATTTAAAGCCAAAATGGGAAAACGGTTGGAGTAATGGACTGAAATTCTGAAAAATATCTCTAAAACGGCTCGAAGGATTTTCATATAATTAATATATGTTGTTAATAGGATCTTTCTGAATCTAGTAACGTTTTCGTTTTTTCCAGGAAAACTCTTGTTTTTTATAAAAGCTGTTTTAAAAATGGAACTATATTACTCCGCCAATTGCATGCTTTCCTTCGGCGAAATCGTCGTGATGTGGTTTTTACTATCAAGGCTTGAGAAGGCCATGTTGGTTGGTTGACCAACGTGAATGCAGTCAATGAATTATTTAAACTTTCCTTTTTTTAACGCAAAAATACTTTATTACATTTTTTATATATTTATTGTATATATGCTAAGTCAAATTCACTTAAATATATTTTCTCTTCTGCTATGAAAAAGATATTTTTGATTTCAAAATTTCATATTTAGTCAAAAATTTATTTAGATAACATTTTAAATAAGGAAGTATTTTGTAATTTTAGATATTCCATTTTATCATAATAATGATGATTTTACAATTTTTTAAAGCAAAAAATTTTTAATCATTCATAAACATCGATTTTATAGTAGCTCAATGATTTGCGATTCCTATTTTCATGTATCCTTCCTCACAGGAAATGGAAAAAAAAACAGCAAATGGTGTTTTGGCGCCATCTTTTGTTTTTAATTTAAATTAAAACATACACTTTTGGAAATATAGTTAGTTTATTCATATATTTACTTTTCAGACTTTAAAATGATACCTATTTTAAATATTAGCATAATCAAACTAATTTTTTTATTATTATTTAAAGCTATAATGACTAGGGAATGAAAGGAGGGATAAATACATTGTATATTAAAAAAAAAAAAAAAAAAGAAATAGAATTAAAATTCATGAAAAATGTGTCAAATAGCAGTTATTGAAAAACACGTCAAAATAAATAAATAACATCTTTACTTTGAAACCCATGATTTATTTTAAAAATATAATTCTCTCTTTCTTTCTTTCTTTTTTTTTTTTTAATTAATTAATTTCTGCATGAAAAATTCCATTTCATAACTATATTTAAAACTACAATAAATAAAAAACCCTCCTTTAATTTTAAATATTTATTTCTACATGTTTCTAAGCAATTAAAAGTGTTTTTTTTTTTTTTTTTTTTTTTTTTTTAAGAAAAATAGCTTAAATATGGGAATGTATGGTTTTATCATGAAGGTAATATTTTCGCCATCTAGTGGCGCCATCTCGTAGCTTGTATTAAAACCATATACATTCCTATATTTAATTTATTTTTCATAAAAAAAAAAAAAAAAAAAAAAAAAAAAAAGACACTTTTAATTGCTTAGAAACATGTAGAAATAATTATTTAAAATTAAAGGAGGGTTTTTTTGCTTATAGTAGTTGTAAATATATTTATGAAATGGAATTTTTCATGCATAAATTAATTAATTAAAAAAAAAGAAAGAGAGAATTATACTTTTTTAATAAATTATTATGGGTTTGAAAGTAAAGATGTTATTTATTTATTTTGACGTGTTTTTCAATAATTGCTATTTGACACATTTTTCATCAATTTTAATTCTATTTTCATATATATATATATATATATATATATATATGTATGTATATATATATATATATATATATGTATATATATATATATATATATATAGCGTATTTATCCGATCTTTCATTCCCTATCCATTGTTGCTTTAAATAATAATAAAAAAATTAGTTTGATTATGTTAATATTTAAAATATGTAAGTCTGAAAAGTAAATATATGAATAAACTCTAACTGTATTTTAAAAAGAGATTTTTAATTTTTAAAAAGAAATATATATATAACTTGTATTTTCCATAAAACTTAAGCTTAACTTGTATTTTACTTATTAACTTGTATTAACTTTAGCTTAACTTGTATTTTCCATAATTGTTTTCTCCAAATGATTTTATCTTATTTTTAAAATTATAGAAATGTAGAGCTTAATTTATATTTTGTCTATTTTTTTCCACCAAATATTTTTAAGAAATAATTTTTACCTGCACTTTTGATGAAAATTTAAATTGTGAATATTGGAGCTTAGCCTCAAAAGGGAAAAGAAAATAAATAAATTTCCATTTTTAACATTAACTTGATTTTTTTAAATTGTTTAATTTGCATTTGTAATTCTCTAAAAAGAAACTTGCAAAATGTAAATTACGTAATTCTAACTTAAATTTGAAATTTCCCACTTATTATTATTATTATTATTATTATTTTAAAGAGTTTGAGAATCCCACTCAATACTTTTTTCTAGTGCGAAGGTTCTCCATTTTGTTTCCAAGTGGCAGGCTACTTGAAAATTTGTCGGCATGATAACGTTTGAAATACTGAATTAATTCAAACTAAATTTGTAGTGTGGATTTATCTCAGAAATGTATTTGTTATGTTCATTTGCCAACTTAATCTACCCTCTTGTTTCCCTGTGCCAGCCCACTGAAAATTTCAAATTTACATTAGAAAGGTTCTATGTTAAAACTCCATATATACATAACTTCATTAATAAATCCATCAAGTCCATTAATAAATTGTAGAATTGAAAAATTGTAGAATTTTGAAAAAAAAAAAAAAAAAAAAAATGGTGGCAACTTCATTATAAAAGATAAATCAGTTTACCCTTCCTAGGAGCCAGAAGGACTTGTTTTAATTTTTTGATCAATAACCCCTAAAAAGTAATGATATCAGTACAAAAAACCCTTAACGGGTTAAAAGTTTGTGACGCCGCTACTTTATGGCTAGAAGAATTTGAAATATGAACCTTAAAAATAATGATATGAAATTTTAAGTGACGCTTTGCAATTAGTTAAAATATACATAGATTTTCTTATTTGATCATTTACTTTCTACTTTTATTTATATTTATAATGCAAACGTAATATTTTCAGCTTCAACATCAGACAGATATATAAAATACACTCACTGATGTTTTTTAATTCACATTTCAAATTCAAAATAACAGTTTTAAAAGGAATGATATAAAAATTCCAGTGGCGCCTCGGTGTTATTTTAAAAGGTTTGTTTTTAGATTCTATTAAAATTACTTTTGTTTTGTCTAATAAAGTATATTTACATAGTGAAACAGTGCTTTTAATTTTCAAATATACTGTCAAATAATTATACTTTCACTGAGTTTGCATTATAAATTAAAATTATTTATTTCAATAAATTGATTTATCTTTTGCGTCACGCTATCCAAAACTGTAAGTAAAAGCTGTGTAAATATTTTCCTTACGTCACACTATCTCTTTGCGCAAATTTTCACTCAGCTGGATACTATCATAATGATACTATGTTTTGGATAGCGTGATGCAAAAGATAAATCAATTTATTGAAATAAATAATTTTAATTTATAATGCAAACTCAGTGAAAGTATAATTATTTGACAGTATATTTGAAAATTAAAAGCACTGTTTCACTATGTAAATATACTTTATTAGACAAAACAAAAGTAATTTTAATAGAATCTAAAAACAAACCTTTTAAAATAACACCGAGGCGCCACTGGAATTTTTATATCATTCCTTTTAAAACTGTTATTTTGAATTTGAAATGTGAATTAAAAAACATCAGTGAGTGTATTTTATATATCTGTCTGATGTTGAAGCTAAAAATATTACGTTTGCATTATAAATATAAATAAAAGTAGAAAGTAAATGATCAAATAAGAAAATCTATGTATATTTTAACTAATTGCAAAGCGTCACTTAAAATTTCATATCATTATTTTTAAGGTTCCTATTTCAAATTCTTCTAGCCATAAAGTAGCGGCGTCACAAACTTTTAAGCCGTTAAGGGTTTTTTGAACTGATTTATATACATAGTTTTCAGTACTAGCCGAATGGCTATTTTCATCAGCAATTAATAACAGATATATATATCTAAATTAATTAATATTGTTATTTTAATCTTTAAGTTGCTTTAAGTCAATAAAAAAATTCATATAAAAATTATAAAATTTAATTTTTTGCGTGTTCTCTTCAGCCTGTATTTTATATTTCCTAACGGTATTTTATCTTTCGTAGCTTTAGTGTTGTACGAGTATTGTCCTCGAATTATAGCTGCGCATAGTTGCAGATTGTTCATATTGTTTGTTTTCGTTTTAATAAAGTTTAAAAAAAATAATAATCTGGTGTGTCACTCTCACGACTGTCTCTTACCTTGCGTTTCAATACTGTAAAGACATATTGCAGATTATGCCGTAAGATCAATAAGGCATGATAATAAAGTTCAATCTATTAAAAAAAAAAAAAATGTAAAATAGTTTAAGAACAGTTTTGTTTGATGTATAATTCTGCGTGAGAGGGATATCGCCCCCATCAACCAGGGGCCGCAGACAACAGACATACATGTAGTTCAATTATATAACCTACATTTATAAAAAAAAAAAAAAAAAAAAAAAAATGTCATCATTAAATTTAAAAGTATATTTCAAATTATTTATATAACTTTCGCCAGCAATACGTCTCAACATTTTCCTTTATTATTATTACACAGGCCTACAAAAGTGAAGTTGAGAAAATTTGATTTGACGATTTTAGTTGATCTTTATGTTTTTCGATGTGCTGAAACTGAAAATGCAGTCCATTTTTCTCTATCACGTATAGATTTTTGTCAATACAGGGTGTTTACCGACACAATTTCTTACATATACCATCGTATTTGTAACAATAGGTTTAATGGTTGGCTAGTATGATTTTACGTCGCACTAGTGCTGCGCTATTACATAAACAGGTATCCATGATTAATTAATAGTGGAAACATAGTATAAAACATGCCATATAATTATACTGGTGGAAGAGTAATGGGAGAAATTGTATAGGCAGGCACCCTGTATTGGCAAAGATCTGTACATGATAGAGAAAAACTGGCTTCATTTTCGGTTTCAGCACACCAAAAAACATAAAGATCAGCCAAAATTATAAAATCAAAATTTTACCTGTCGACCTTTGTTATTATTGTTACTACTTTATTTATGCTGATAACAGACACACATATAAATCAATTCCTAAAAATTTGACTTTCATATTCAGTTATCTCAAAACGTGATATTATACAAAAAACCAGAGCTGAAAGTCGAAATTCAAAAAATATTTTGTTTACAGTATGGGCATGAAAATTAACATTGAGCATTTATTCGTCGACATAGTAAAATGCAGAAAAGTACTACCATCCATTATATTCAACAGAAAACAGTGTTTATCTTAATTTTGGGTAGCCCTGTATATTGTCTATAAACTGTATAGGCACTACATTGTGTATTTAAATATAATCTTATATTAAAAACATGCAACCTAACATGAACTGCGCTTCCAGCAATTTCTATGAATAATATTACTACATTTCATTTCTTTTGGGTAGGTCTGTAAACGAATAATGAACGATTTCTATACCATATTCTACACGAAGCACGCTATTATGGTTATAAAGAATATACGTTCATTCCATTTCCATTAACACAGACTATAAATGTCCCACTGAACTTACGAGAAATTTCGCCCGTATAGACGTAATTTATTTGAATTCTCTTGGATAGCATTGTACACGAACCATTTCCTTGATCTCAATGAAAAGCTTAGTGTAGCATTACTATATGGTACAGATTTAGAATACCGACTTTGGACTTCCTGCTAGTATTTTTTCTTGAGATATGCTAATAAAAGACACACACACTGAGAGACACACACCCACAGCCGCTAAAAACATGTTTTTGGATTCAGGGAACCTCAAAACTTGTAAATATAACAAAAACTAAATTTAGAAAATTCAGCCCAAAAACAATACTTTCTTTACCATTTACATGGTTAAGAGAAAGTAAAAGAAGAAAAGAAAGAAAGAAATCGTTTACCAAATTTCATATACTGCGATTTTCACAAATTTCTCATACATTTCACAAAGAAAACTACTAATCCCCTACGCATGTAATTTAACATAGAAATATATATTAAGTTTTAGATATGTTATTGATAATTCAATTGTAAAAAGTACTGATTAAAAGAAAAAAAAGTACAATTTGTTTTGACGTATGAATATTATTTATTATATGAATGCAGCCATCATCTCTGGTAGTTTGGTTGGGAAAGCGGTGGCTTATATAGTGGCCATAGGTGCTTAGTTCGAATCTACCCTAACTTTGTGAAAACTCTTATAGGGTTTTTTTGCTTAAATATTATTAATATTTTAAATATTCTCTAGCAGATATTGAAACCTATTTTTTAACCGAAAAAAGAATCACACGCCACTATTTTTTGTTTAATTTATGAAAAATATTTACTGTGATCCAAAACGACTGCCTAAACCAAAAGCTAAGCAATCAAAGATGATGGAATTTCAGTCACTTTAAGTATCTGAAATTATGTGCTTTTTAAGATATTTCAAGTGTCTGAAATAAATAAAACACAGTTTTGCATCTTAAAATTGAACACCCAGTATCAGACACGTTTCTGTCAAGAGGTTCGTAAATGACTTGCCGTAGAAAGATTAGGTATGTCTAGAGCCCCTAAATAAAATAATAGGCCGGCGCATCACCGCCATTTTTTTCCCTCCGAAGAGGACAGCATTCCCGCTTGGCGTCCTTATCGTTTCCCTAATGATTTTAAGAAATTTTAATCTGAAGTTAATCCGGTCAAGATAAGAGCAATAAGCAACAATAATATTCCTAAAAACACATTTTTTCACAGTACATTCTCAGGATGTCATTTTATTCAGAGGATATCCTATGGATGTACTGGAGTAAGATGTGTTGTTAGGGCGGTTTCTGTTTCTTTTACAAAATGTCGCCAAATTCACTTCGTGAATGATTATAGCAGTTTATCGCTAAACAAACTTCCATATCATAGTTTACTTAGCTAAAATTATGAAATATAATAAAACAAGTTACTCTAAAGTAACGTAAGACGATTAAAAAAAAGTTTGTCGTTTGTTTATCAGAGAAACGCGCTGGGTACATGTGGCAACCCTAAGGAAACAAAATGCCTGATGCGCCAGCTCGTATATATAGGAGCCTTAGGTATGTCCTATCGTCCAGACGAAGGGGCAATAGGTACGGTTCAAGAATGTGGCATTTAACATTGACAAACTGATTTTAGCTGCGCTGCAGATTGCATGAACGTATTTGATTTGCTGACAGTATCCTTCATCCTGTAGAGTTTGAAAGATCCATTCGTTGGCCTGTTACTGGAATAATCGTGGTAGTATTGCCTCTAGCAAGTCGTATGACATTTCTCAGTCATCCAGGACACGTCTAGCGTCCTCAGCGTTCACTTTTGATTTATAGTAAGGCTCCTATATGATACGAGCTGACGCAGTGTCCGCCATTTTCTAGCCCATCTGGAAAAACGTTGGCGGTAGAAAAGCTAAGTTACCTGATTAGCGCTGTTATTGTCTTTAAACTTCTACACAGATCATGTGGGCTACAAGTTCTTATCACGAAACAGACAAGTTGGCAATTTTAAGAACATCGACAACATTCTCAAAACTACAACCCTTCACGTTAAAAGAAATGTAATTTTAAAGTTAATTTGAAAAGAATTTAAAAACAATAACTTAAAAAAACAGTACATTCATATTAAATTTGTCAAAGAACTTCGAAAATAAAATGAAATAAGTTGAAAATAAGGGAAATCTTGCGCTACAAAGTTGTGCTGCTGCTCGGGGTATCCACGAGTTACATCTGCAATTTATAATCCATTTTTTCCTTCTTTCTGTGTTAGAAGAAAATATAAACATGCGGTGCCTTTTTCTGGAGTTATTCGTGCAATTTATTGCCGAAAAATCACCAATAATAAATCGTCAGCCGGTCTTGTGGTCTAGAAAATGGCGGATGCGTCAGCCTAGTTCAACCAGTCTCACGTAATCTTCTATGCATACGGGCGAAAATCGTACGATTGGGAGAACACCTGTCTAAAGAAGTGCTTCAGGTTTTCAGGTACAAGCGCAGAGCAGCGTAGCGTGCATGTTAAAATCCACAGCTTCATACGCGAAATACATACCAATCAGTTCTACTTTTAAATTTTTTTCTTCCTACCGTCTCGGAGAACCGATTCGCAAACGCTTTCAACAGGATCATTCACTGTTCACGCGACCTCTCATTCAATGCCTTTATTTCACGATTCAAGCATTTCGGATCTTGCAATGCTACAGTCGGTAACAAAAGTGTCCGAACACTAGCCAAAATTCCTATGTAAAAAATGTACACTTCATACGGTTTTGTTAAATAAATCCTTGTCGAATCCTGTTCTTAGTCATTGTAAGAATATGATTCGATAAGGATTTATTTAACAAAACCGTATGAAGTGTACTTTTTTTACATAGGAATTTTTGCTAGTGTTCGGACACTTTTGTTACCGACTGTATGTAATTTGGATTTATCTTTGTGTCCCTTTCATCTTCTGCAAATTTCTCGCACTGGTAGTGAAACTAACCTTTAGAAAAAGTAAGATATTCAAGTACTTACAAAACTTTTGTTCTAATTAATGCATAACAAAAACGAAAATACTACTTTGATCCGGGAAAGGTTTTATAAAAAAATGTATGATTTATTTTTCAGTGAAGTATTACATACTAACTGAAATTTAACCTGCTCACCTATATATCACTTTTTACTTTCCGAACACTATAGTGAGGAAAGTATTGTAATCATGTCAAAAATCCGAATTTGAGATTTTGATGTTTCTATACGTTTCGAGGTCCCCTGAGTTCGTTTCCACTACTTTTACAATGTGTATGTGTGTGTTTATGTATGTATGTATGTGTGTGTGTATGTGTGTATCTATGTGAGTGAACACGCTAGCGTCTAAACGCTTCGTTCGAATAAGCTGAAAGTTGGTACATATAGTGCGACCACGTTTCCTACGACTAGTAGTGAGGTCGAATCCAAAAGTTTGGAGGGATGCAAAATTGGCCGAGGGATAGTTATTTGACAAACATCCAGTTATTCGGTGTTTCCTCATCGCCTGTTTTCTCTCAGTCACCCCTATTTTAACACTGGACTCGTTCAATCCGCACTTGCGCAGAGGCCTCCATGGTCGCAAGAAATGTGGTTAAAGAATATATTGTAAGTCACCATAATACGAATCCTGTAAATTTTGGTGAATCTAGCGATTATAGTTTTTTTACAGGGACACCAGGAAAAATTCTTTATCATTATGGCTATGGGACCAAATTTTTAAAAGTGTGATAGCGTCTAAACGCCTTATTAATCTGAGCAAAAAATTTGTACACATGTTATAAGTCACAGTTGCACCAACTGTATACATTTTGGTGAATTTAGCACTTGCAGTTTTTTTTACAGGGACACAAAGAAAAATTCTTTATCATTATGGCCTGTGGGACCAAATTTTTAAAAGTGCGATAGCATCTAAACGCCTTATTCAATTGAGCTGAAAATTTATATGAATATTATAAATCACTGTTGTACTAACTATAAGCATTTTGGTGAATCTAGAATTTATAGGTTTTTACAGGGACACAACGAAAAATTCTTTATCATTATGATCTATGGGCTCCAAGTTCAGTAGCGTTAAATAAAACATCGTGTAATATATGGAAAAAAATACTCAAACACTCTATTATGGTTTTCTCTCTTTTGTTTGTTTAACAACTCCTCTTTCTTTACTTTATCTACAAAACTGTTAATTACTCAATGTTCGTAAAGTCGAGTGGAGTCACTCCAGATTTTTAAGCTATATGATTGTTTGTTCAAATATAACTCGCAGTCATATTTAAAATTATATTTTACTCATTCATTTAAAAATAATTACAAAAAAGTTATAATGTAATAACAAGTTTAAATAGGTACATATATTTTTGTTATCATTTGTAAAACAAAATTCACTAAATAAGTCTTTTCTACATTCTAATGATTGGTTGCCAAGTTACGACGATAATAATTAAATAGGAAAGATAAAATACAAAAGTGAAAACTGCAAAGTTTAGTGTTCGTACTTCAAATTCTACTTGAAAATTGATTTTCTATCATTTCAGATGATTATAAGTCAAAAGTTCTACTGTTATGAATTTCCAGACGTATAACTCTGTTTTCAATAAAAAAAAAAAAAAAAAAAAAAAAAAGTTTTAATTTTAATAGCTACGATGACATTTTAGTTCATTTTCGAAGTTCTACTTTTGGATAGATATCAATTCACAAACATATACCTTCTAATTTACAATGAGAAAAAAAAAATTCTAAGGCTGACGGCTAGAAATTAAATTGTGTTTCTAGTAAATATAATTCCATGACATCCTTATACATTCTAGTTCCCTTTGATAACGAGTTATAAAAACCCTTAGTATAGAATTCTAAATTGTTTTCCTATATTATCGTGGTCAAATTTATTTAAAAATTTTTGCAAATAAACAAAAATTCAAAAGACGAGTTTTAGTAACTATAATCTTGGTTTATGACCTAATTCTAGGAAATCAAGCGAGAATTTCTCGCAAAATCATTCAAGAGACGAGTTTTAGTAACTATAAACTTGGTTTATGACCTAATTCTAGGGAATCAAGCGAGAATTTCTCGCAATACAAAACATTCAAGAGACGAGTTTTAGTAACTATAATCTTGGTTTATGACCTAATTCTAGGAAATCAAGAGAGAATTTCTCGCAATACAAAACATTCGTAATATTCATAATATTTATAGTATTATTTCACCAGTTAGAAAAGTACAGACTAGAAATTCTCGATCATTTCTTCTATCCAGGTTATTTTTTTTACCTTATAGGCATAGCTAATTAATCTGTATTTCTAGTTTAGGGTTTCAGAAAATGACTACACTGTTAAAAATGGTTTCTCAAAAATGATTAAAATTGTCTCAAAATAGCTCTTAAACATTATATACTTAAATTTGAAAACCCATGTACTCGTTTTTGAGTACAATGACATGCTCAAAAGTGGGGATATTGGAATTATTAGTGGTCAACCCCATTCTTGAGCATGTCAGTATACACAAAAATGAGTACATGGGTTTTCAAATTTAAGTATACAGTAGACTCCTTAGAACGCGGGGGATACGTTCGACGTAATAGAAAATCGCGTTATAGGAGACATACATTGAGCAGAGGATTTCATTCAGCAATGAGATCAAAAGCGTTGGGTGTTGGCATAGTAACGGAGCAATCCTTCCTTGAGCAGGTTGAAAGTATAAAAGATGTCGTCACGTGCTTCCTTTATTTCACGCGTTATACGAGACTCTTTATCGCGTTGTATGAGTAATAGTCGCAGATTTTTCGTCGCGTTATACGAAATCGCGTTTTATGGGAGCGCGTTATACGAGATTCTACTGCATATTTTTTCGGAGATATTTTGAGACAATTTTGCTCATTTTTGAGAAACCATTTTTAACAGTGTACTTATTCGTTCTAGATGGAGGCGCTATACATTTTTTCTCAGTCTATATTTTATTTTTATTTTTAAATTTATTATTAGAGATCTCTAAGATTTTATATATTTAAACTAAGTCGAGCATTATGGAACGAATAAAAGCATAAATACGTAGAATTTGTAGTAAGAAAAATTAAGTTACAAAGCAAAACGAAAATATTCTGATAGTCCTTTAGTACAACAATTGTATATAATTGTGCACCATATAAATAAAAGCCATCGGGGCATACAACTTTTCTCCAGAAATTTTATGACATGGCTGACAAGTATTTGAATTTTCTCTTTCTTGTTCCCTTTAACTAATCAACCATTTAAAATTTAAAACCAATATTCAAATTTTCAAATTCAAGTTTAGAAAATAAAAATGATTGTTTAATTTAAAAAAAAAAAAAAGTAATAGGGCGCAGCGTTTAAAAGTAAATATACTTATTATAGCGGATAAAATATTTTATCACTTTTGACAACAGACATGGAAAATTGAAATATTAATCTATTCACCAGCGGTCCGTCGATTTTTACTTTCTCTTACCCATAAGGCAGAGAAAGTATTGTTTTTGGGTCAAATTTTCGAACGCGAGTTTTTGTTATATTTACATGTTCTGAGGTCCCCTGAATACGAAAATCATGTTTTTAGCAAATGGTTTGTGTGTGTGTCTGTGTGTCTCTGTCTGTTATCAGCATATCTCAAGAACAAATAGTAGCAGACATTCCAAACTTGGTATTCTAAATGCGTATCATATAGGGATGCTACAGTAAGATTTTCGTTAAGATCAAGCAAATGGTTGATGTACAGGGACAATCAAGAGAATTCTAATACATTACGTCTAGGGGGGAAATTTTAGGTAAGTAGAGTTTAACGTCTATTGACTGCACTAAACCAAACGAAACGAATATATATTTTGTAATAGAGATAGTCAACTGGGAAAAAAAAAAAGTCCCCCCTCGAGGGGAGTAAATTTTCATGATGGGTATCTTTCAAAAGAGCTTGCCAATACC
>OZ005661.1:144773694-144833694 GCA_963930645.1 Salticus scenicus
CTGTATTCGCAGTATCCACTCACATTTCACACAGATGAGGCTGATCAAATGAATGAATGAAGCTTTTTTTCAGAAGAATTTCTAATGCGTAACGTCTGACAGTCATTCAACGCCTGACAGTCATTCAATGTCTGATAGTCATCTAATAAATGACAGATGTCACATTGAACATATATAGTCCTACTTAAGTTGATGATTATACTACGCCACTGTAAAAATGTAATTTTACAATTAAAGCGCCGCCTGATGAAGAAAATTTAAACTAAATATTTTGTCACCTTAAAAAAAAAAAAGTGCTCTTTGTGCATTTTAGTGAAAACCACATTGTGCTACAGTCAATATTTTTCAAAATTTCGTTTCACTGCGAAGCTAATGAACGTTTAAACGTTAATGCTATTTATTCTTAGCATAGTCACGGGAGAGAGAGAGAGAGAGAGAAAAAAAAAAGTGTCGAGTTGTTTACTCTCTTATGTCGTCTCGTGGGGAGTAGATATTTTCAGTTCTATTTGCCAATATAAAGAACTTAAAAACTCTTAAAAGAAGGCTTTTAAAAGCAATTGTTGATATATGCAGTCATCTACTAGACGTTCAACATTCATCTTTATCTAAGAAAATTTAACTCTTTTTAATGTCAAGGGCATTTAGAAAGGTTAACAAGATCACATAAAATATTTTAGTACTTTAAGTTCTCGTATTTTTAACTAGGCCATATCATAAAGTATTTCCTGCTGGACCATAAAGAAGCTCTGTTTTAATGGTAATTCTGACAACTGAAGGCCATTCAGGAATCTGAAAATTTTATACATGAGACTGTATGCTGTATACATATTTATACAATTGTTTTTGCAACATAATATTACAAATAAGTATAAACAACTTATAAGATGGTGTTATTTTAAATAGACAAACTACTGGAAATTATTTGTTTTAAGACACACACTAAAAAAAAAAAAAAAAAAAAAAAAATCATGTTATATTACAGAAAATTTCTGGCAGAAAAAGTTGCCAAAAAATGTATGTATACTACGGGAAAAAAATGTGGATAGAAATTTTCCGTAACCGTACAAACAGATATTTTTTCTGCAGTGCAAATTAAAAAAAAAGAAAAATAAATTCTTGTTCAACCAGCGCCCTCCGTCGAACGTTTACTCAAACCAAGACTTTATCTCAAAGCCACAGAACCACGTATCACGGTGTTATTTAGCCTTCCCAATTCTGCTTTGATACCGAGTTTTCCGTACACAAAACAGCAAAATAAATATATACCCAGCAGACTGTTTATCTGTTTACTTGTTATTCTGTTGTTATTAAAATAATTTGTGTTATTTTAAACGCGTGTTTTAATTTGTGTTTTTTTTTTTAAGTAAATTTTTAATAAAATGTAATATTAAAAATGTGTCTTAAGACACATTTTTAATGCAGACACATTCAGACACATTTTTTCAGTGCATCTTTATTAAAAATGTGACTTTCAGACACATTTTTAATACAGATGCACTCAAAGAAATTGAACTGCATGTCAATCTGTTTTTTTTTTTTTTTACAGATTGAGATGCAATTTTAAAATAAATTTTTGCAACAGAAATATTTTGTAAGAAAGTTACAGAGGTTTTCTTTTTTTTAACAGAATTCTTTGTCAGCAAAATGACAGCGAAAATTAAACAGAGATGTTAAAAAATCTATTTTATATATACATTTTAATGACTAGTATTAGTTATATTAGTTTTTGGTGGGATTTTACGTATTAGTCATTCAGAATATTTTTTCTGATATTCAAATTTTCATTTTTATTTTTTATTTTTTTATAAATTAAAAATGAAAATTTTCATTTTCATTAACTAGAAATTATTTTTTATTAAGAATTAAGAATTTCTGTAGGCTTTAACCGGAACTCGGTGTTGGAGTTCAAGTTAAAGCCAATTTTCTAAACTACCTGGGTTTAAGGGGGACTGCCCACCATGGGAGTCTTTCTAAGCAGACCGTATTTACGCGAGTTTCAATGAAAACCACGGAAAACTCAGAACGGCTAGGTCATCGAGCGTGACCTGGGATCAAACCCTGTACTTCCTGTCTACTAGATTTGAGTACAGAACCGCTCGGCTACTGATGGGACATTTCTATTAAGAAATAAAACAAATAATAAATAAATAAATATCTTTGGATTAATAGTTTCACTTTAGAAAGTAAGTAACATAATTTAGTGTGGCAATCACATGACTTCTTACCTTTCATTTCAATATTATAAAAACAGATTGCAGATTAACGGAGAAAAATAAGTACTTTATAGGAACGACCATTATAAACATTTCAGACTATAGGTTTAGAAACAGTTTTATTCGACAAATAAATCTGTGTGAGGAAAGCTTCTGTCCCCCCCCTCCCCCAACCTCATGTTTGACTACAATACTTTCATTTATAATTAATTCAAGGACGTTATTAAGGTCCCGCTTCACTCACCGCCGCCGGAAGCCGAAGCTAATGTTATTCTATGGGAAATTTTTCTTTACAAATATCTTATTAACTAATACATATTTTTAAATTCCGTTTTCACATTCTGAAAATTCCCAGCTGTTAAATTGACGGACCTTTTTTTAAAAAATTAATTTTTTTAATTTTTTATATTTTATTTTGAAGCTGCAAAATACGAATTTTCAGTATGTGATTATTTTTCATTTTGCAATTTCAAAATAAAATATTGAAATTTAAAAAAATGCAATTTTAAAAAAGGTCCGTCAATTTAATAGTTGGGAATTTTCTGAATGTGAAAACAGAATTTAAAAATATGTATTAGTTAATAAGTTGTTTGTAAAGAAAATTTCCCCATAGAATAACATTGGCTCGGCTTCCGGCGACGGTAAGTGAAGAGGGCCGTTAAATTTAAAAGTTCAAAAGTGTTCAGGCAAATTTCCCCCACACTATTATCTGGATCAAACTTTTCAAGTAATTATTTGTTTTTAATAACTTGCCTTTAGTATCTAGGAAATCTCAGAACACGTAAGTATGCAAAAAAAAAAAAAAATAAATAAGCGCTGAAAATTAAAGTATTTTTTTTTTTTTTTCTTTTTTTACCGTATGGGTATGAGAAATTAATTTTCATTCCTGAGCAGTTTTCTTGGACATGGTAAAATATAGGGGTTGGGGACAAAATCTCGCGGGACAAAATATCGCCTACACAAATGAATGGAAAGCAAAAAAGTGTTGGTTATTATAGAAATTTTCTGACAACACATACCTTAATCAGAGCACTGACATACAGGCAATCCTACAAAAAAATTTTTTATAAATTTTGCTTAAAAATGTTTAAAGACAATGTTTATTACCTTTTGTGAAGATTATTCATAAGGAATTCAATCATGCTTATCAATTTTAAAATATTTAATTCAGGTTTGTGAACAGTGTTCAGATTTGCTGTCTGCAGTGATGTACACTATTTTTAAAATGTATTTTGAATAGTAAAAAGCAAAAGATAAAATAACATAAAAATAAACATTGATAAAATAATGAAATTCCACTCTATGATATACATATTTACTTATTTATTTATTTTAATTAATTAATTAAAATTTATAAGGCCCTGCGCCCACCTCTAGAGATCACACTTGACAAAAAATCAAATTTTCAAATAGATCATATCATTTTTTTGACGCGATATTTTGTCAGGCGAGATTTTGTCAGGCGATATTATGTCCGGATCCCAAAATATAGTGAAGCACTTCCACCAATTACATTGAATAGAAAAGGAAATTTTTCGCCTAATTATTTATGTTCCTGTATTCTATAAATTATGTATACAACACACTGTGTAACTTATATATAGTCCTACATTAATAATATACAGCGCAATCTGATATGCACTTTCTGCAATTTCTAAGTATAGTCCCATTATATTCAAGTTTTTTGGATTGCCCTGCAAATGAATGTTGAATGATTTTCATACTATACTCTACACGAAACATGCT
Organism: Salticus scenicus; assembly: GCA_963930645.1. Classification (NCBI taxonomy): domain Eukaryota; kingdom Metazoa; phylum Arthropoda; class Arachnida; order Araneae; family Salticidae; genus Salticus; species Salticus scenicus. The sequence continues at coordinate 144,777,654 of OZ005661.1, forward strand.
TTTATACATATAAAGTATCTATTCATTTTATTTCGTTTAGCGCAGCCAATAGACGTTAAACTGTACCTACCAAACATTTCGCCCATAGACGTAATGTATTTGAAGTCTCTTGGATGTCCCTGTACACGAACCATTTGATTGATCTCAACGAAAACTTTAGTGTAACATCCCAATATGATACAGATTTAGAAAACAAAGTTTGGACTTCCTGTTATTATTTGTTCTTGGTGTATGCTAGTAGCAGGCAAACAAAGACCAACCGTTAAAAACTGGTTTTCTGATTTAGGGGATCTCAAAACATGTAAATATAACAAAAATGCAATTTAGGAAAAAATTTTCTCCAAAAGACAATGTTTCACCTAAATAATCTTTATTTTTAAGAAGCTTTTATTATATTCACCTGTATGTATGTTTGTATGTATAATGTGTGTTTGTAACCACTTTGGGAGCAAACAAAAAATCTATATTGTAAAAAAATACTTTCCCTACGTGAACGCTGTGGCTCTGAGGTAAAGCTCCGCGCTAAGAACCTAAAGGTCTAGCGTTCGAGCCCAGTCAGGGGAGATTTTTTTAAAAATGGTTTTTGTTTAATTCTAAATTATTTATTTATTAAAGATTTAAATGTATGTAAATATTATGGTGTGTCACTCACAAGATTTTCTCTTACCCTGCATTTTAATATTAAGATAGATATTTTGTGCTTTTTAGTTCACATTTCTATAAAAGCGTGTTCTTTAATTTTTTAAAACTATAATGTTATTCAATACATATATCGCTCACTCGCAGTGTGTTGGAAAATTTTTCCCTAAAATTTTAATTTTATATACACTAAGTATAATTGCAAAATTTCCTTAAAAAGTGTACCGATAATTAAGAAAAAATTTAGTTAAGGGGAAAAAAATCAATTTTTTGGGGATTAAAGTTCTAGAATTGCAGAATGTATATTTTTGTATGGTTTCATACGAAAAGAAAATAATCATAATAGTTTCAATGAATGTGAAGTTATCCGCACATTAGTAATGTGTGATGTATAATATTTTAGCGTTGTATGATAAACAATCTCCGAGATATATGAAATACAAGAGATCAAAATTCTCATCTCCTATTTCAGGGACAGTACGCAAATTGAAAGTGAAAATAATGATAACGTCAATAAATATTTACATTATTTTGTGCGACTAATCCGTCAATTTTTTACTTTCTTTTACCCACATATATAAGGTAGAGAAATTTTCCTTTTTGTATCAAATTTTCGAATTGTAGTTTTTGTTATATTTACGTGTTTTGAGGTCCCCTGAATCCAATAAATGTTAGTCTGAGTGCTCGTCAGTGTGTGTGTATGTGTTTATCTGTTATCCGCATATCTCAAGAACAAATACCAGCAGGATGTCCAAACTTCGTGTTCTAAGTCTCTATCATATAGGAATGATACACTAAATTTTTAATTGAGATAAAACAGAGGGTTCGCGTACAGGGCAATCCAAGATAATTCAAATAAGTTACGCTTATGGACGAATTGGTAGGTACTACAATTTTTGGTAGATACTACAGTACAGTTTAATAGCTATAGTCTCCACTAATCCAGATAAAAAAAATGTGCATATAATTTTCAGTGCATAGTGGCACCAGAAATTCCCCGACGGGGGGACACCACCTCCCCGACAGGGGGGGGGGGCACTACATAAAGAGAATTTATTACATGAGTATTTATCAAAAAATACAATACTGTTAATATTATTACTGTTAATATTTGTACCATTCCATTTGTTAGTACTCCTGGTGGTTTTGGAGATTGTCGTGTCGCAGACAGACATTTTCTAAAAATATCGTGGTCAAAACGTGTTCTGGACATCTCAAATCGTATGCATGCATGGAAAACTGGAAACTAAAAATTTTTATGAATCCAATACTTTCTTCTATTGAATATAGAATAGAAAAACTGGAATGCTCCAAATTTGTAAAAGGAAAGAAAAATGCTGCTAAAAGTAGAAGAACTGAAAATTTTGTATTTGTTCCCCCGAGAGATTTTAGAAGTATGCCCCGATGGGGGGGACACAAACTCCCCGACGGGGGGGGGGGGGCTAGCTGGCGCAACCCCTGATAATTTTTATATTCATAGAAACAAGTTTCGTGTAGAATATGGTATGAAAAATCATTCACTATTCGTTAGCAGGGCTACTGAAAAGAACTAGAATATAGTGGGACAATGCTGGAAATTACTGGAAGTATATTTCAGGTTCTGCTGTAAGTTATTAATTTAGTACTATATTTAAGTGCACAATGTGGCGTGTTCATAATTTGTAGATGACATACAGGTATATCAATAATGAAGTAAAATCATTCTTTTCTATCGAAAGTAATTGGTCGAAGTGCTTTACTATATTTTACCACGTGTCCAAGAAAACTGTTCAGAAAGGGAAATTAATTTCTCATACCCATATGGTAAATAAAATGTTTTTTTAAGTTAAATTTTCTGTGTTTGTTTTTTGAAGTTTTCCTGAAAGGTTTTAAAAACAGATAGTTGCAGGCAATTCAAATGTTGTATTTTGAAGTCTATAGGAAGTTGCTGCTTGAAAAGTTACAATTTTACGGTTAAAGCAGTGATGCGGATAAAATTTGTCTGAATAATTTAGAATAAACTTTTAAGCAGATAAAATTCGATATCTAGTTTGAAGTCTTTTGAACGTAGATTTACATATAGTGCTTGTTATCTTACCCCCTAATAATAGTTTAAAGACTATATTTAATAACTTTTGTCAAAATTAGTCCTAATGAATTCAATCGTGCTTATTAATTTTAAAATTTTTAATTCAAGTTTGTGAACAGTGTTCAGCTTTAATGTCAGCAGTGGTGTACACGATTTTTAAAATGTATTTTGAATAGTGAAAGGCAAAAGATAAAATAACTTAAAAAACAAACATGGATAAAATAATGAAATTCAACTCTATGACTTATTTCATTATTTGTTTATTTACTTGAATTAGTTAATTAATATTTATAAGACTCTATGGCCCCCGCCAGAGATCACACGTGACACAAAATCAAATTTTCAAGTAGATCATACTATTTTTTTGACACGATATTTGGTCCGACGAGATTTTGTCCCGCGATATTATGTCCAGATCCACTAATCTCCAATCTGTATTAAAAATATTGAAATGCAGTGTAAGAGAAATTCGTTTTAGTGCCATACCAGATTATTTAAGAATATTCTTGGGCTTTGTATGATACACTGTAAAAAAGAAACCCTTAAAAGTACAGAAAAAGTCTGGCAGCTAGGGTGCCAGTATTTCTCCGTCAAATATACAGGACAAAACTGTACTTTTAACAAAAAACCTGTTTGATTTACAGGATTCCTGTGTGAAATATATGTCAGTGATACAATTTTACGGTTTTAAACTGTTTATTTGACGGAAAAATACTGGCACCCCAGCCGCCAGATTTTTCCCGTATTTTTACGGGTTTATTTTTTGCAGTGTACAATTCAGAACATTATTACGGCATGAGCTGTTTTTATTAGATTTTTTTTATATATATGGTGGCCATATAAAATCTTTAATTTTGAAATACTTTAAATTGAATACCTATACATTTTTTACTCACTTTTTTTTTTTTTTTTTAATAAAATACTTTACCTTTTTTTGCGCATCTTTGTAATTTGTAAGGCCAACATTAATAGTTAAGGAATTAAAGCCGATGTCAAGATTTTTTAAACGTTGTTTATATACACTAAAAAATATAAACTACACTTTTTATTTTAAAACTACTGTCAGAAGAATTGTTAACTTTAAAGAATTAGAAAGACGTTTGCTGTCATTAGAAAGTATTGTTTAAAAACTTTCTTAACTATTTTTAATATTATTTTTACATGCTAAGTTTCCAATATGTTTCGGAGAAATACGTGTCATCCACCCCACCTCCTTCTTGTTTACAATAACATATTGTTTGCGCGTGAAATTTTTTTAAAAAGAAATATTGTCTCAAAGTTTTATAGCTGCAGGCATTTCGAAAGCAGATTCGAAGAACGTCACTAAAATATTTTATTTAGCTGCGAAAGGAAGGCAATGCTCAAATATTTGTCATGCCAGTTAAGTCTTACGAAAATCGTTATATTTTACTTGATATATGAAACAATCAAATTTTTTGAAATAGGAAAAAGATTGACTGGTTAAAATCTAAAAATTATTTTCTTAATTAAAAAAAAAAAAAAAAAAAAAAAAAAAAAAAGCCAAGCCTAAAGCAAATTTTATAGATCGGGAAAATGTATTGAAATAAAGAAAATAAATTTTTATCCTCGGTTTGGAGAAGTAAATCAAATAATGGAAGAAAAATGATTTAACATAAATAAAAAAAAAAGTGAGTAAGAAAGAAAGAAAGAAACCTGACGACACAAATGCACTGCAAAAAACTAAATTTTATACGTTATTTGAAAAAAAAAAAATAAATAAAAATAAAGGGTAATTTAAAAGAAAAGATTAAACTTTTGAAAAAAAAAAAAAACAGACACATACAGGATACAGGGTGTGGTAGATAAGTAATGAGACTCAGTCTAGAAAAACAAATTTATTGATCCGATTTGTACAAAACGTTAATATTCTTCAAAGTACTCGCCTTGGGCGTCGACACAACGTTGCCAGCGCGTTTTCCAAGCTTCATAGGCCCCACTGTAGTCCGTTGGAGTTATCCCAGTTAGTGCCTTCGTGACAGCACGTTGGATGTTCGGAATATCGTCGAAACGATGACCCTTCAGGCATCTTTTGACCTTCGGAAATAGGAAGAAATCAGGAGGACTCAAGTCAGGGCTGTATGGTGGCTGTGGCAGAACTTCAACTCCAATTCGGGTCAAGTAGGAGGTCACAAGGAACGCTGTGTGCGCCGGAGCGTTGTCGTGGTGGAGACGCCAGCGTTGAGCAAGGTCCTGTCGCTTCCGTTTGACGGCTCTGTGCAATCGCTGAAGGACTTCTTTGTAGAATTCGGCATTCACAGTTTTCCCCTGAGGGACAAACTCTTTGTGAATTAACCCCCGCTTGTCGAAAAACACAATCAGCATTGTCTTGACGCGGGACTTTGACATTCCGGCCGCGGGGATGCCGGTGTGTGCCACTCCAAGCTCTGGGCTTTCGTCTCCGGGTCGTATTGGAATGTCCAAAAGTTTCCGAAGCAGTTTTTCCCAAGCGAAAGCAAAATTTGATTGCATACCGCTGTTCTATCGAGCGATCCATTTTCACAAGTGTCACGTGCACACAAACAACTAATACGCGAAGCTCGACCCTCACTGCGCCACAGCTCCGACGCGACTGCGAACCGGTTCTATTGTTAGCTCAGATCCCCCACCACGTGACCTGCAGGTGCAGACCGCACTGCGAGCGACTGGGTCGCCGCGCGGCGGCCAGTCTCATTACTTATCTACCACACCCTGTATATGCATATGCATTTCTATGTAGGTACCGCCGGCCAGTTAGAGATTTTCATGGCACAGCTATAATTTGCCAAATTATGATTAAAAAAATTTAACTTAATTAGAGGAAATAATCGTAAAAAGTACTTAAAATGATAAATTTTATAATAAATAATTAATAAATTATTTGAGGATGAATTCTTTTTGTATAATTGCATGTTAAAAAAAAAAAAAAAAAGTACAGATCTTTTTTCTATTCCTTTTGCTGTTCCATTTTTAGTTCCCCGTCATACTATAGGTATGGGGAACTTAGGTAATCGTGAAAATTTTCCACCTCGGTTTTTTGACTTTTTTACACGTTTTCAGGTGTGAGGAATCCGAAAATGACAAAATTTAACATGGTGTCTGTCTGTAGGGTGTCTGTTAGTGTGTTAGTCCGTTAGTTTGTTAGTCTGTTTACACGATATCTCACGAACAAATGATCGCATAGAGATCAGATCACTTTTAAAATATTACTTTCGTTACTGGCAAGAACCCTATTCATTTGCAACATTCGAATTAAAAAAAATTCGTAAGTTATTAGAAATTTACGATTTTCTTAACGGGAGAATAGGACAAAAATTCACTTAAACGTGCATTAAATGGAAACTTTTTACTGTAAAAATGTCAGACCTGTTTTATAATATCAGTTTTGATGCCGGAATGAACATCAGTAACTATTAATATGCTACTTTAAAAATTTCGCGAGTTATTGGAAATTTACGAATTTCTTAACATGGCTGTATAGGGCAAAATTTCACATAAACGTCAATTTTTAGAGATATTTTCATCGTAAAGATGTCAGACTACTTTTGGAATATTATTCAGGACACTGGCAGAATATTAATGACCGTGAATTTTCCAATATAAAAATTTCGTAAGTTATTGGAAATTTACGAATTTCTTAACATGGCAGAATAGAGCAAAATTTCACATATACGTCAATCTTGAGGGATATTTTCATCGTAAATATGTCAAACCACTTTCGAATTAATATTGAGGATACTGGCATGAATATCATAGACTATGATTTTTCCAATTAAAAAAATTCGTAAGTTATTTGGAATTTACGATTTACTTATCATGTCAGAATAAGGCAAAATTGAGCATAAACTTCCATTTTCAGGATCATAAATACATTAGACAACTTCAAAATTACATTTATGATACTTGTTTGAACGTAATTGAATACAAATATTCTAATAGTAACATTTCGTAAATTATTCGTAATTTATGATTTTATCAATATAGCGAAATTGTAAATTTTTCATATAAATATGAATTTTGAGGATTATTGTATTGGAAATAGTAGCATGAAAACTAAACAACGGAAATGACCCTGATAAAATAAATTAATAGATTATAATAAGATAAATATATCGAAGTGAACGGTGGATAGCCTATTAGGCGGGGATTTCATTCTGTCACTGTTTCAAGCTTTGGTCAAATTCATTTCTTTTAACATGATTATAATATGCCTCGCACTAGAAATTTATGATAACATAAATATGATGGGGAACTGAGCAGAGTCCACCTATGCCAACTAGTTTTAGTTAATTTAAGACAATGTATAATACTCTATATATATTTCTAATATACAGCTAAGTTTAAAATGGCGCTTTCAGCAGTTAAGGCGTAATATTTAAAATGCATTTTTTCTACAGAATGATCTAATCAGACGCATTGAATATAAATAATTCATGTGATTACTGTAAATATTTTATCATTATTATTATTATCATCATTATTATTTGCAGTATTTTGTAATTTATCTATATTTTTAATCATGGCAGGAATTATGTCTATCGTGGTCGCGGAAATGAAGTCTGGCTACTTCATCGCTCAATTTCAAAATTCGCCAAATGGCTCCTATACAAATGCTGTTCCCATTTAGTCAACCGTTTAAATATGTTTTGAGTAAAAATAATCTAGTGTGTCACTCACATGACTTTCTCTTACTCTGAAATTTAATACTACAAATACAGGTTGGAGATTAAGGGGTAAGATAACGATGTTATGTAAACCTATGTTAAACAATTCAAATTAGGCTTCGGAAGAGTTTTATATGATAATTAATTCTGTGTGAGGGGGGCTACCGCCCCCTCAACCCCCCGTTTCATTAATGCACATAGATTTATATAAAATTTAATTCGGTTATTAAAAAAATATTCTGTTTTTAATTAAATTTATTGAAAATTTACTCCCCTCGAGGGGGGACTTCCCCACCAGGGGTGGAGGCGAGGCTCCTACATATACAATTTTTTTTTTCCAGTTTACTATCTCTATTAGAATATATATATATTCGTTTCATTTGGTTTAGTGCAGTGTATAGACGTTAAACTCTATTTACCTGCAATTTCCCCTATAGATGTAATGTATTAGAATTCTCTTGATTGTCCCTGTACACGAACCATTTGCTTGATCTTAACGAAAAGCTTACTTTAGCATCTATATATGATACACATTTAGAATACGAAGTTTGGAATGTCTGCTACTATTTGTTCTTGAGATATGCTGATAACAGACAGACACACCCACAGTCACGCAGACACACAGACACACACACAGACCATTTGCTATAAACATGATTTTCGTATTCAGGGGACCTCAAAACGTGTAAATATAACAAAAACTCTCGTTCGAAAATTTGACCCAAAAACAATATTTTCTCTACCTTATGGTAAGAGAAAGTAAAAATAAATCTTTAAGGTAAAGCTAGGAGAGATTGCGCACATAGGGGATCGGCAGGAAGGAGTACAATGGGCACTCTGAAACTCCAGGTAGTTCTACAATATTAATAGCGGAGTACCCATTTAAATGTGCATGTTCATTGCTTGAACAGTCTAAGATTAAACGTGGTTATTTTGTCTCGTTTTCAAAAATGTTTGCTTAAATTTTCAAAACCCTTTCTAGGAAATTTTATTGAATGGTAGTATTAAAAAATATTTTTAAATTAAACTATTTCTCATGGACTCGTTTATAAATTTTACTTGTGGCAGGTGGTTGCATGAAAGTTGTGTGATATATAACAACGAGTGCAACGATTATAGACAACGACAAATTAGGTCAACAATCAAGAAACCATTCAAACTGAAAAGGGAATTTATTAATTTTAAGTTAAACATATTATCTAGTAACTAAATGTTACATTTTATTATCTAGTCTTGTTTTTTATCTGCTTCTTTAATTTATTTTCTTTAAATAAAAAATGTTAATCCTTTTTAATTTTTTTTTTTTTTTTTTTTTTTTTAATTATTAAATTGAAATACCTACATGTAATAAAAAAATATTTGTTTATAAAAACTTTAAACCAATGTCATTTAAATGCAATTATCATTGTTAACAATTTAACTGTACAGTGAAACTTGAATAATTCGAACTTGTTTAATTCGAAATTCTGGATAATTCGAATTCTTTACTCGGTCCCTTGAATTTTGCATTAAAATAATGTTGAAAAATCATGGATAATTCGAATTCTATTTTGGATAATTCGAATTTTTCATACGATTACCTTTAAAGTATTACAGTAAAAGTTGTTCCCGAGATTTTTCTCTGCTAAAGTGCATTTTTTTTTTTTTTTTTTTTTTTACAGTCTTTCAAAAGAAGGATAAGAAAATACAACAGTATTTCCTACCTAGTGCATCAGAAGATATGGTCCATGTACATGAACTTCGAGGGTTTCTTTTTAATTGAAATTGAAAGTCATGTCTGATGTAGAAGATTCTATTTTTGTATCAATTGATAGGTTGAAGTCATACACTGTAAAAAAAATATGTCCTATTTGCTGAAGGGAATTCTCTGTAATTTGAGAAAATACGCGTAATTTACGAAAAAATTACGTTGTCAGAACGTATTTTTTGTAATTACAGAAAATAGGACATATTTTTTACAGTGTATGCTATAACACAAAGATTGTACTTAAAGAAGCAATCAAAAATATTTGACTATATTTAAAAAAAAAAAGGGGGGGGATGTAGCAGTATTCTTGAATATAAAGTTATATGTTAAATTTTTGATAGTAGAGTTTTATTTATTCATTTTTATTATTTATGTCTTCTTTTTGACAAAATAGCATATGTAATTCGAATTTTTCGATAATTCGAATTTTTCTCTGGTCTCTTGAACTTCGAATTATCCAAGTTCTACTGTATTTAAAATTAAGCGCAATTTCTCCTACCCTATAAGGAGAGATAGTGCAAAATAGCTCTCTTGGTTTTATTACAGCTGTTGCTTTAAATCATTGTATAACAACAAAATAGTAATGGAAACGCGTAGAAGAAGGATCACTTCAATGCTATGCGCCAACAGTTTAGCAAAAAAATTGAAATTTAGATTTTTTATAACGTTTTGTTGAATTGGGCGCAAACTTTCCTAGCTTTACCTTATAGAAACTGGTTTAAGCTGATGTCTTTTAAATTTATTTAAAAGTTTCTAAGCTTAGCTCAAAATGCTGTAGCAATAGTTGTTTGACATAATCATGATGCTTATAATTAAATCTTTTTATCCGACGCTTAAATAAAATAAAATGAAATATAAACTTAATAAAGAGTAAGGAAAATTTAATTTTCTAAAAATAGAAAAAAAAAAGACATCTGCAGATGGCCAATTGCAATCCTAAATTCCTTTTCTAATTGAAAATATCTAAGATAACGCTTTTTTATTTATTTGCAGATGACGAATTTCTTTGTTACCAACAGCAAAATTGACTTTTTACTTTCTTTAAATATCATGGATGATATTTTATATTTCTTGGTGGTTGTGACGTCATAAGACTAAAGGAACAACGATTTGGAGAAACTATTTGCAAGTTGGCAAATACAGTACCTTTACTAACCCGACGTTTTTAATTAATAACTTCGTTAATTAAGATAATAGAAATTTGAAACCAAAATAAATATATATCCCTTATATTTTTCGGCAAACATTGGTACCTCTCACCACCCTGATGACCCTCCTATTAGCGAGGAGATGCGGTCGCAGACGAAAGAAGTGACGCTGTTGGCAGTAACTTTTTTTTTTTTTTTAAATATATAGAGATTGTTCTTTCATTATTGACAATTTATCACGACATTTCGCCATTGTTTTAGATTTGCCGAATATGGTAAATTTTAAAAAAGGTTCATTTGGAAATAGCGACCGCTCAGCAGACGAAGAACGACTAGTAAATAAATATTCGTAATTACAATTAAATTTCTGTGCAAAAAAAAATTTATCGTAATTAAGAAAATTCTTTTATAGTTCTTTGGTTTGTATCAATCAATGATTTTCTTATTACAAAGAATTCGATTGTCCCATTATACATGCAACTCGTAACCGAATGGTTAGTGCTCGGGGCTTCAGGTGCAGTGTTCGAGTCCCAGAAGTGCCGTCCCGAAGAACGACTAGTAAATAAATATTCGTAATTACAATTACATTTCCGTGCAAGAAAATTTTATTGTAATTAAGAATAGCCTCTTATAGTTCTTTGGTTTGTACCAATCAATTATTTTCTCATTACAAAGAATTCGATTGTTCCTTTGTACATGCAACTCGTAACCGAATGTTTAGTGCTCGGGGCTTCAGGTACCGCCGTATTCGAGTACCGGATCTGCAGGAACGTTCCTATACTTTAATCTGCCTTGGGCAAAAGATTTTAGCCGCCCTGAGCGAAAGATTTTAGCAAACAAGTGTCTAGCCTCTGCACCCAACAATTAAAAAAAGTATTGTGTTATCTCGGGAAATGAGAAACTTGGCCCATGGATTCGATTGAAAATTTTGTTCTCTAATTGCGTTGTGAGGGAAGCAAATTACAATCTTTGTAAAAAGAAAGAATGTTGAGTGTTAACCCTTTGTTGCATCGTGCCCACTGTAGTGGACAAAAGTTGAATTTTTTTTCCTTTCACACAAATGGTTTTACAGATTTGGTTTCAATGTTTATTCTTTCTGTATTATTTAAGCTTTCAACTGTTGCTCAATGATAGCAGTATAATATAAAATTACAGATTGCATTGCTAGTTTGAAAATAGCGTCAACCTCTACTTCCAAGTTAGTATGATTTCTCATTGTAAACATTGTATATAAGTGTTAAACTTTTTTTTATTTTGACATTTTGCATTTTGCATTAGTAATTTTAGCCAATTTAGAATATGTTTGAATATAACACTTATTTTCAGATGCTATTTTTCATGAAAATTGGAGTATTTTTCTTTTTGTCAACTACAATGGACGTTATGAACATAGGCTAATGTAGGACTATTTTCGTTTGTCCATTGTAGTGGTTACAAAAGGGTATTATTTCATTTTATAGATGTTACCGTGATAAATTATTGGCTTCTTTACGAAGCTGTCATACCACAATGTTCTATGCAACTATGATTTTTTAAGTTGTCCATTGCCAGAGGACTAATACAAGCAGTATCAAGAGTAATTGATGAACAAGATACAGAAAGACTTACGTAAACAAGGACCAATATCAGTGTAAAAACCTACAAAACAAAATGTCAGTCAAAGCAAGCTCTGTCCTCTACTATGGAGTGGATCATTTTGCTAGACAAATATCAAATAGTGCTCAAAGATGTAAGATGGAGTCATGCTCAAGAAAATATATATATTCAGGCGTAAAATGCAAAGTTCATTTGTGTATCGATGAAAAAAGTGACTGCTTTTATTATTTTCATCACCACTTCTACTTTAGATATCCAGTTTTTATATGCATACTGTCCACTACAGTGGACAAACTATAACTTTTAAAATAAACAAAATTTCGATGAAACAATTTTTTTCGTGATTTTTGGGGCAATTTTAAATAGGAAAAACACAATAATTTCCTTTAAAGTTTCCCAGGTAATTAATATGCAGCAAAGGGTTAAAATTATTATAAGTCCTGAAATATACACATGGAGATGTAGAACAAATGAAATTACCCTGGATTTTTCTCTTTTGCCTGACAGCCAGTTTCAGTCGACGTAATTTTCAGCGGCACTTCGTAAGTTTTAGCCGCATTGGGCGAACGCCCAGTTGCCCCCTATGCAAGACCCTACGAATCAAGCATGGATGTTTATTGTGTGAGAATTACTGTGCAAAAAATGACCGTTAGAGCGCTATTCCAAACCAATCCCGTACATACATTTTTGTGCTATAAATTTTTTTTTCATTCACTTTGTTTGTATAGATTACATTGTATGCATACTTTTGTTTATTATTATAAAAATTAATTCGAAGTACAAGGAGATACGTTAAATATTCGAATTTCTCAAAAATCAGATTCTCTGATATCATTATTATTATTATTATTATTATTTTGCTTTCCGAACACTATAGTTAGGAAAATATTGTAATCATGTCAATCTGAGTTTGAGATATAGATGTTTCTACACGTTTTGAGGTTCCCTGAATTCATATTTACTATTTTTATGATGATGTATGTATGTATGTGTGTATGTGCTTATGCATGTGAGGGAAGACGATAGCGTCTAAACGCTTTGCTCGAAAGAGCTGAAAGTTGGTACATATGCTATAGGTCATCATAGCACGAAGCCTATCTAGTGAATCTAGGACTTATAGTTTTTTTTTACAGAGAGACAAAGAAAAATTCTTTATCATTCTGGTCTATATGGACTCAAATTGTTTAAACTGCGATAGCATCTAAACGCCTTATTCGATTGAGCTGAAAATTTATAGACATGCTGCTGGTCACTGTTGCATGAAATGCACAAATTTTACTGAATCTAGCACGCATAGTTGTTTTACAGGGACACAAAAAAAATTCTTTATCATTATGTCCTATCGGCTCAAATTCTTTAAAGTGCTATAGCGTCTAAACGCCATATCGGATTAAGTTGAAATTTTATATACATGTTATAGATCACCGTCCTACTAAATATAAGAATTTTAGACAATTAAGCACTTATAGTTTTTTTTTTTTTTCTTTTTTTTTTTTTTTTTTTTAAGGAACACAAAGAAAAATTCTTTATCATTGTGGCTTATAGGCTCAAATTATTTAAAAAAACGCCTCATTTGATTGAGCTGAAAATCTGTGTACATGTTACAGGTCACCATCGCACAAACTGTATAAATTTCGGTGAGTCTAGCACTTATAGATTTTTACAGGGACACAACGAAAATTTCTTATCATTACTCAAATTATTTAAAGAGGAATATCGTTATTTTAAACAACATATTATATAGAGAAAAATGCTCAAATACCTTAATATAATTTTCTCTTTTGTCATTTTAACGACTTCTCTTACTTTAATTTCTTTATACAACCGTTAATTCTTTAATGTTCGAAAAGTCAATCACTCTAAATTTTTTAAATATTTTATCGGAGGTCAAAATAACGACGGCAACTTTTGAACAAAACTATAAACTGATTGAAATAATTATTAAGGTAAAATGGAGTAAGTGCAACCACAGTGTAAATGTAACCTAACCTTGAAAATTTACTGATATGATAAACTAATGTTGGCCTTATAATAGACATCATATCTATTTGTTCGAACCTATCTATGTTATATTTAGCCTTTGGAAACCAAATAAAGTATGAAACAGTGATTGTGTGATTGTTTTAAAAATTTTAAAAATTGCATATGTTTCCCTCTGCCATAGAACGCCCCTCTTAAATCTCGAAGCTCGGCAGTCGCTGTATTTGACAAGCAAACTTCACAGTTTTAGGATCCTAGGCCTATAGGTGAAGTGCCCTCCGCAGGATTTTTTATAAGGGGTCTTATTCCATATTTACACGAGTTTCGGAGATAACCACGGAAAACTTCGAACGGCTAGGTCGATGAGCGTGACCTGGGATCGAACCCGACACTTCCTATCTACCAGCTTTGAGTGCAGAACCTTCTGGTCACTGCTGGGGTATTTGAATAAGGATACTAAGTTTTGTATGTAGATTTACAATATAACTTTAGAGCTATTCTCTCTTTTTAGCTTTTCACCCGTGGTTACATTTACGCCACAAATTTTGCATATGGGGAAAGTGCAACCAGGGTATTTATACTTGTCCTAAGCAATTTAACTAAATTACTCATTCACTTAATTGTACTACGCACAACGTGTGCTGCCGCTTTGATTGCAACACTCGTGCCCACTTTGTTCGCCTGACGAAGGGTCGTGTGTTCTTTCGACTTGAAACAATTGTTGCGAGTTTATTTTATTTTATGGTGATTATTCAAAGTTTTGTGCTTGAAACAATTGTTGCGAGTTTATTGCATTTTATGGTGTTTTTTCAAAGTTTTGTGCTTGAAACAATTGTTGCGATGCATTTTATGGTGTTTATTCAAAGTTTTGTGCTTGAAACAATTGTTGCGAGTTTATTGCATTTTATGGTGTTTATTCAAAATTTTGTACTTAAAACATAGTGTTACTGAAGGCGTTAAATTTTTCAGAATTAGTTTCTATTTAATTTACACAGATAAAAAATTCACCGCTAGATTATCGGAAAAATATGACAGCACAGAATCCTGCATTTTTCAGTAAATATTGCAGTATGTTCCGTAATGTTTGTAAACTGTATTAGGTCGTAAATGACTGTATTAGACAGTTGCCAATTCCTCTAGATAACGTAATACCAAACAAGTAATTTAGTAAAATATTGTCCGTGATTTGCTATTAAAGACTGTAAAATCTGCGTTTCATTCGCTCCTTGACCGTATATGACTGTTAGAGCAAGGATAATAGCAAGGGGGGGGAAGAGCAGTTACGTTTAATTATAGATTGTGATCTCCATGACTGATATTTAACGAGACAGTAATTAGTTACAGTAATACAGTTGTGGAGAACGAAACTTCTCCATACTCATTTAACTTCAACTTGGAGCTGTAAATGAAATACTTAATTTATGAAGAAATGACAGAGTCCAAATATATAACATAAATGAGCTTTAATTGAGCTTAAATAAGAAGGGGGGACGCTGGACTTTGATTGGATTTACTACGTTTAAATGGGCGGCCCTCTTAAATACTTTGATATTAGTAAATAACCACCGTTACTTTACTTTACTTCTCGCAAATGGTCTCAACTACTTTTATTTAAATTAGCTTCTAAGGCCAAGCAGTCTTTCGCATGTAGGAGGATTCCCTGACACTACAATGCTACAGGACTTACTCTCTTCTATCCTAAGCCGCTAACAGCTAGCTCCCTCAACTCTCATACTTTCCTTCGCACTAACTTTCTAACTACCATCCTTCCAGCTAACGCTCGTACCAACTCTCCAAAAACAATCTCCCTTCCAACTAACTCCAACTCCTTTTATCTATCTTACTTTCCAAAATATTTGCATATTTCAATTTACAATTTTAGGATAAGAACTAACTCCATCACTCAATCGACTTGAATCCTAAAACAGCAGATTCACGTTTTATCCGC
Organism: Salticus scenicus; assembly: GCA_963930645.1. Classification (NCBI taxonomy): domain Eukaryota; kingdom Metazoa; phylum Arthropoda; class Arachnida; order Araneae; family Salticidae; genus Salticus; species Salticus scenicus. The sequence continues at coordinate 144,793,441 of OZ005661.1, forward strand.
AAAGTGCGAGTTTTAATTGTAGCACTTTGCTATACCTGACACAGTAACTTATAGAATAGTTATACAGTAAAAACCGTAAAACAATATCTACTTCTTACAGTATATGATATGTTTTTATATATTTAATAAACAATATTATCACTGCGAACAATAACATTAAATGATGATAAATTAAATGACATTAATTCTGAAGAATGATATTTTCATTTCGTATAGTAATAAATAATATAATATATATTATTACGTAGAGATGTCTCCTGCGAAACAATCATAATAAATGATGAGAAATAACTGGCAATTAATTTTAAAGAATTACAACAACATATAATCTAAAAATAATTTTATATCATTGACAAAAATTTATATTATACAATGATAAATTAAATAATTTTTGAGAGATAATAGTTTTCCATCTGTCTCAAAAGTGTTTTATATAATAATTAAATATAGTGATATTTATGATAGATTAAATAAATAAATATATTTTTAATACTATATAGTTTTATTGCTTTTAAAACATTTATTATCATTAAGATGGGGAAAATAAATAAATGAATAAATAAATAAGCAATAATGACTTGAATGAAATTAATGAAATTAATTTTATAAATTAACAATTTCATTTTTCCTTAAAAACTTTTGTACAACTAAGAATCATTTTAAATAAAATTAGTTTTAAGTAATAACAGTTTCATTCTGTCCCCAAAAATATGGTTTTCGATAAAAATGAATTTAATGAACGTAATTAAAAAACATACATAAGTTACTATATCAATAGCGTCGTTAAATTACCAACTCAAATTCAAACTTTTATCTTTTATTTCGTTTTGCACGGGCGCTTTTACTTCCTAATTCAAAATTATTTTAAAAAACTTTTTCGATACTGTCTGTTTTGAAACTTATTATTATAAATTTTCTTTTCTCTCCCCCCCCCCCCCCCCCCGGTCAGAAAAAAGAAAACGATTTTGATGAAATTCTGGCAAAAGCAGAATTTAGCTTAGTACGGAGGACTATTAGTTTTTTATTTTCCAAATTATAACATCGCTTTCAAATTATTCAATTATATTTTTGTTAAATTTTCGATTTCTATATGTCCAACTATCGTAAAACTGGTATCATAAAAATCCGTAATTGAGACTAAAAGTCCTCGGTCCTAAAAAAAAAAAAAAAAAAAAGTAGGTAGAAAATGAAAGTTACTTTATGTGGAAAGTTCGTATGTGTAATATAATCGTACGATATAACATAATCGTATAATTCGTATGCATAAGGAAACGTAGTACATATTTTCTTTTCCCCTGCATCAGTTGTACTGTTGCAGTCAACGTTGTTTTACAGACAAAGTCAAGAAAAAGAGAGTTCATTCACTTTCGGTGAGGTCAGCCTTGGCGACGAATTTGGCGACCAAATTTTGCGAAAAATAGTAGTTTAGGGTTCACGAATGAAGCTTTACTATACACGGGGGCCGACTTCGAGAACTTTCCATGAATTTCTGGATTGAAATATCACCAAGGTATAAAAAGGAGTGAGTTGACTTCTGCGAGAGAGTGTAACATCACTCTGATTCAGGATTGTTCAAACACCTATTCTGAGCGATTGCACTTTCTAGATTGTGCTCTAAGCGAATGAATTTTGTTCATGAGCTAGCGAAAATTTCTGCTCTGAATTATTTGATGTTATTTGCTTTACTCCTGTGAAACAAGTAACTGTTTCCTTGGACTGTTCCAGAACATTCATCGAATAGTGACTTATGCGGTAAGAGTGACTGACAGCTTTCGAATATTCTGGACTGTTCCATTGAACTGTTTCCGATAATATTCGTTGAAACAACTGTTTTTTGTACAGATTCGAGAAGTTATGCAGAATAAAGTGCATTTATAGACTAGAACATACTTGTTTTTTTTTTTTACGAACTACTCTCTCACGCAATAAAACGAAGTCTTTAGCAAAAACACTTACTATATTTCTTGGATACGTTATGTATACTCCAGCACTCATAAACAAATTAGGTTTTTGAGCATTTATTTTGTTATTTTCCCCAGCATAATAATAATAAATTTATAATGCCAGTCAAATAAAATGTATTTTGTCGTGACAATTTTATATTTTTAATTCCTTTCGTATTTTTCTTTTCTTTTCTGTCTTCATCGTCTTCGTTATTATTATTATTATTATTATTATTATTTCTTAAGAGATATTTTACGTTTTGTTTATATATACAAGATACGAAAAGGATAGGCAAGAAATTATAGTATCCAATACAAAAATTCCTTTGTATTGGAATTCTAAATGCAAGGGAACAAAAATTCCCTTGTATTTAGATAGTCAACAACCAATCTGCATTGTAATGTATTTTATCTCCACAATCATTTTTATCTATTTATTTATTTAATTACGCAGGGAAAAGCCTCCGCAAAAACGCATAAAATAGATTTCTATCACATAACACTGTCAATCGTCCAAAAATATCATTAACCCCTTAAAGTGGATTAAATATTAAACCTAATAATAATAATAATAAACCATAACACCACTAAAGTTTTACTTCAAATAACTTTCACTTATATCTTATAAACTAAATATTTTTGTGTGCTCCTGTAAATTAATCATTAACGCTAATAACTATATTCCATAAAGGACATGTTTTTGTGCATATGGGATCTAAATAATGTACAGGAAGGTTATAATTTAACTTCCGCTATAAATGGACTGTTTTAGCGATAACGGGTGGGCAGATTGCCACCAAAATCGTTATCTACATGTGTCAGAAGATGCGCTCAAGGTATAAAAAAAAGATTTAAAAAGTCATTAATTAAAAATACCATTAAATTAAGTGGCGCTTTTGCATTGAAAAATAATCTGGTGTGTCACTCACACGACTTTCTCTTACCCTGAAATTTAATACTATAAATGCAGGTTGGAGATTAATAGGTAAGATAACGATGTTATGTAAACCTATGTTAAACAATTCAAACTTAGGCTTCGGGAGAGTTTTATATGATAAATAGTTCTGTGTGGGAACCCCCCGTTTCATAATTGCACCTACATTTATATAGAATTTAATTCGGTTATTAAAAAATAATTTATTAAAATTATTATTTGAAAAATTATCTTTTATGACAATGCAGACGATTTTCATATTAGAGAAGTAGTATAACACCAAATATCCAAAAAAAAGTCCGTTTTATTCTCAATATTAAAAAAAAAAAAAAAAAAAAGAAAGAAAGAAAAATTCTAAGTTTTTCTTTCGTTAAAAGTAAAAAAAATCGATAACTTTGTTTTAAATTATCGCAGATCGATGGTTCAACCATTCGTTTTAAAGGTATTGGCGAGCCCTTTTGAAAGATACCCATCATGAAAATTTACTCCCCTGAGGCGGGGCACCTACATACACAAAAAAATTTTACCAGTTGACTATCTCTGTTTCAGAAAATATATATTCGTTTCATTTGGTTTAGTGCAGTCTATAGATGTTAAACTCTACTTACCTGAAATTTCCCCCATAGACGTAATGTATTTGAATACTTTTGAGTGTCCCTGTACACGAACCATTTGCTTCATCTCAACGAAAAGCTTAGTGTAGCATCCCTATATCATACACATTTAGAATACCGAGTTTGGAATTTTTGCTACTATTTGTTCCTGAGATATGCGGATAACAGACACACAGACAGACAGACACACAGATCATTCGCTAAAAACATGATCTTCGTATTCAGGGGACCTCAGAACATGTAAATATAACAAAAACTCGCGTTCAAAAATTTGACCCAAAAACAATACTTTCTCTACCTTATGGGTAAGAGAAAGTAAAAAAGACAAATTTAACGACTGGGATGACACACAAACAATCATAAACTAATCCACAAATACTCGAGTTTTTTAAACATTCTGTATGATTCATTTCCTTCGATATATTTCCATTTTTTTCCATGCAAAGCGCCACCTTCTTGGTATTTTTAAACTTATTTTTAAACTTTTCTTGAGCGCATCTCCTGAATGAAGTAGATAATAATTTCGGTGGCAATCTGCCCACCCACTTTAAATAAAAGGAGACCGTTTATTATGAAAGTTTAGTTATAACCACTTTGTGTGTTAATTTCTTTATATTTTGTGCAGTATAAATACATTAAAATATGATTTAAGAAAATATTCTCACAGACAAAATTCTTTTGCCAGTAGTGTTACAAACCGGCAGTTTTATTTATAAGAAATATGTCGCAGTGAATTTGAGTAATAAGTGACAGTTAAAGGGCATTCAAGATACATTTATGGAAATTAGAAGACGAATAGGTATGAAGATTAACAAACAGATGGACAGACAGAGAAACAGACAGATGAAATGAAGTCATAAACAACTTTCAACTTCGCTGAAAAATGTTAAGAAATTAAAGTCTACAATTTTTGTTAATTTTTTTTTTTCTTTCCTTTCCTTTCCTTTTTCTTTTCTTTTTCTTTTTTTTTTTCTTTTTAATTCTTGATGCACTGAAATTATTTTTCCTTTATTTTATTTTAAAAAATAATAATTAGGCAAATAAAATTTCAATTAGTTTGTGTTTTATATTAATAATTTTTGTGAAAAAAATAAATCAAATTTTTTATTTATAAAACCATTTCATGTCAAATATTTGAACTTTTCTGTACATATTTTTAATCTTAAGTTTAAAAATGTAATTTCTAAAAAAAAAAAAAAAAAAAAAAATCGAGATTAATTAAATGGGATCAAAAAATTCCTCATGTCCTTCATTTTAAATTCATTCCTGTTCTTTTGATTTCACGTACTTGTCCTTTTTTTTCTACAAACTTTTTTTTTTTTTTTTTAAATCTTCTCTACCACTTTTTTTCCTTCCTCTTAGAATATAAGCTAAATATATTCAAAAAGAAATCTTGAATTTTAAATTTTAATGTTTTTTAGAACTTTTTTAAAATCATTCTTTATGAAATACATAATTTTTCTTAAAAATTCCAGTAAATGTTCAAAATTCAAATAAACGATTATTGAATAGTTAAAAAAGAAAATTGGCAGCAAAAATTAATTTTCTCGGAAAATCATAATAATAATAACAATATTAAAAAAATTAACTATACCGACAACATTAAAAAAATTAATTTAAATTAACAAAATCCAATTTTTTTTTTTTATACTTTGTGAAAACATTTTGATAAAATACCAAAAAAAAAAAAAGATGTATTATAATAAAAACTTTTTATTCCAACCTTGAAATTACGGCAGTTTTTTTTTTTAACTTTCTTCTATATTCAATAGAAGAATGCATTGGATTCGCAAAACCTTTTGACTTCTGGTTTTCTGTGGATTTACATGTTTTGAGAAGTCTAGAACACGATTTGACCACTTTTAGAAAATGGCTATCTATGCATGTGGCCCGTGTGCTTGACAAAAATTTTGTAGCGAATGTATCTCAGGAATTACTGTAAAGAATTGCATATAAATTTATACGTAGACACAGAATTGAATATAAATTTATATGTAGATGCAACTTGACCTAGATTAGTTCTTATCAACGTTTGTTGTGAATCGCTCAAAAGGTCGCGCTGCTATACAGGGATTTCCGCAATTTAAGGGAATGCTATATCTCAGAAACTACTGGACAGAATTGTATTTAAATTTATACGCAGATGCACCTTGACATAAATTAGTGCCAATCAACTTTTGGTGTGCAGAACACCACGCAACAGGTGGTGCTGCCATACAACGATTTCCACAATTTAATGGAATGCTATATCTCAGGAACTACTGTACAAAATTGCATATAAATTTATATGTAGAAACATATTGACATAAATTAGAGCCGATCAAATTTTGGTGCCAATAGCTCAACAGGTGGCACCTTTGTACAGCGATTTTCGCAAATTACAGCGATTTAAGCAAAGGCTATATTTCAGGTTCTATTGCGTATAATCAAACAAAAACTTGACATGTGAGAAAGGCATATCGGCCAATAGGTGGCGCTGCTATATTGCCATTTTCCTCAAGAAAGGGAATGCTATATCTCAACTTCTGTGGCACATAACCGTAAGAAACTTGATATATCAGATAAACGATACGGAAACACATATTTTTAGATTTTATTTATAGAGAATAAAACTGTCTTTCTTTGGATATTTAATGTTAGTTTTCTATAAGATTAAAATCGTCTGCTTTCATCATGGGAGCTAATTTTAATAAATAATAATTTTAATAAATTATGTGTGCTGAGTGAATTTGTATAGGAAAATATAGAAGAAAGTCTTGTGGTGGCTACAAAATTCTAGTTTTTTTTTTTTTTTTTTTTAGGACTGAGGGCCTATTAGTCTCAATCTGTGATTTTTGCGTTGTCGATTTCAATGGTTGGACATTTGCCGAAATCTAAAATTTATCGAAAATATAATTGAATAATTTGAAAGCGATGTTATAATTTGAAAAAAGAAGAAAAAAAAAAAAAAAAAAAAAAAACTAATAGTCCTCCGTCCTAAACTAAATTCTGCCTTTGCCAGAATTTCATCAAAATCTTTTTTTTTTTTTTTTTTTTGTTATTATTATTGAAAGAAAAAGAAAAGAAAATTAATAATAATCAGTATCGTTACAAGCGATATCGAAAAAGTTTTTTTTAATAATTTTGAATTAGGAAATAAAAAGTGCGCGTGAAATAATATGAAATAAAAATAAGTAAAAAAATGAATTTAATGATTTAATGTTTTTTTTTTTTTTTTTTTTTTTTTTTTCGGGGGCTGCTCATGCATATAAAAAATGCGTATTAAAACGAGTCGAAGAAGGAAGCGAAATAAGTATTGAGTTATATTACGATAAATACGATATATAATATGATACGATATATTAGACCTATCGTCCAGGATTAGTAGGCATTTTCGTTGAAAGAAATAGTTTTTTCGTTCGGTGCAACTTGCACATTAGTCCCTTGAGGTACAACTTTCACGTTAGTCCCGTCAGGTACAACTTGCACATTAGTCCCCTTTAAATATAATGACCAGCGAAGCTGGCAAAGCATTCGTTGATTCACTACCTCAATTGATTTATTATTATTATTATTATTATTTTAATTATTCAAACTAAATTGTTGAAATGCTAACAACAATTTGTTTGGATTTTTAATCCATTGCTAATTTAGAAACAATTCACCTTCTCTTTTCCCTTATGACTAAAAAGAACCACTAAAAACAAAAAAAAAATTTTTCTGTTGTCCCTTAGTGTATTGTCTAAGATTAACTTTTAAGGAAGGTGAAGACAATGCAGAAGTTTTTCAAAAACCTTAAGTATGTGTTTATTAAACAAATTTTAATCTAAATTTCAAAGTGTTCGACATATATGCGCACAATTTAAAAGGTTTTATTAATTTTTCTTCTTTTTCAAATTGTTCATGCTCTCCAAGTGATATCATTTCACTTTATGCAATGTCTGAAATGGTATTCATAATATATATATTAATATGCCCCTTAAACTTGGAGGATTTTTTTTTTTTTTTTTTTAATATTTTGAAACCCGATACGCATACCCTCTAATTTTTTTTTTTTTTTTTTTTTTAGTCTATTTGTCTCGATCTACGGATTTTTACAATACCAGTTTTACGATAGTTGGACAGTTATCGAAATCGAAAATTTTTCGAAAATGTAATTGAATAATTTGAAAGCGATGTTATAACTTGAAAAAAAAAAAAAAAGAAAAAAAGAAAAAAAAAAACCGATAGTCCTCCATACTAAACTAAAATCTGCTTTTGCCAGAATTTCATCAAAATCTTTTTTTTTTTTTTTTAGTAAAATTAAAGAAAAGAAAATTATTATTAATCAGTATCGAAACGGACATGATCGAAAATGTTTTTTTTTTTTTTTTTTTTTTTTTTTTCTGTGAGGGGGGGGGGAAGGGTGAGAAGGTCGAAATGTTTATATTTTATTAATATTTTACGCCAAAGCCGCTAGTAGGAAATGGTGATCGCCTGCTTTTAATTTTGTTATTTTTTATACATACTAGGGGGCTCTGCCCCCTGCTCGCTCCGCTCACCAACCCCCGAGGAAGGCTTCGCCTCCCCCCGACTCGCTTCGCTCATTAATCCCTGCGGGATTCTACTCGACTGTTCGCAACTTTGCCTTTCATTGAATTGGAATATTAATAATACATAACACAAGAGAGTTGAACAATATTATAGAAATCCAACATATTTGGTATCGCATTGAAATACACAATATTTAATATTATATCGTTTATAATATGTCAAAAATCTGTTATAATGTTTGACAATTTAATAACAATTTGCCATTATTTTGAGAGAGAACACAAAATAAACAACCATAGCACTAATTATTTAGAACAGAGAGAAATTCTTGACATCTAAATCATTTAGCGTTACAACTTTAGTATATGATCGACTTGTTAAATTTTTGTCACTGTTTGACGATGAATTTTTTGGGTGTTATTGCTTGATTAAAGAAATTATGAACTTATTTTTTCTAATGCCTATATTTTTTTTTTACTATTGAATTTCTTTAGTTAATTTAGGACAATATGTAATACTCTGCATTTATTTCTAGCGTACAGCAAGGTTTAAAATGGTGCTTCCAACACTAAAGATGCAACTTTTTAAAGTGCATTTTTTCTAGAATATGATTTAGTCAGGTTGAAGATAAATATCTTATGCTATTATTGTAATTATTTTAAAAATTTCATTAGTAGTAGTAGTACGGCAGGACAATTTCTTTCAGATAGCGATTTTGCATTGTCGCCACTTATTGTATTACACCATGAATTTGCCAAGATGCCTGTCAATATCTGATTTTACCAAATACTAAGGAACAACTTTAGTATATCCCCACAACGATATTTGGCGATTTTTTTTGGCGATTATGGCTAAATCATAAATGATACAATCATAATCTAAATCATAAATTATAAAACATAAAATCATAAATCCAAAATAAACAACATATAGGCTGCCATATTATATCGCAAACAGTCCAGAACGACATCGTTATCGTTCAAAACGATGCCAAAGAAAAATCGCCAAATTCAGCTGTAGGGATATACAAAAGTTATATCAATACTAAGTTAAATCGGAAAAAAAAAAAAAAAAAAAAAAAAAAAAACATCACATTTTTCGAAATCTACTGATAAGTGAAAAATTCATCCTTGATTGTATTGTAAAAACGGATTGCCGGTTTGAAGTATTCGTGATAGACCATCACCATTTATAAATTGGATGGCTTTTGAATATTTGTTGACAATATTTTCTGAATAAGTGTTGATGATGGCTCCTGAATACTTGTTGGCGATATCTGCTGAATAATTATTATTGTTGGCGATATCTACTGGATATATATTGATCATGACATCTTAATAGTTGTTGGTAATATCTCCTGAACTTGTGTTGATTTTGGTCTGAATATTTGTTGGCTACAACTTCTGGATATGTACTGATTACACCTTGATTTTTTACATACATACTATGTAATATTAAATTTAGAAAATAAAAAATGAGCGTGGAAAAGGAAATTTAATGATACTGGATAATTTAATTTAATTTAATTTATAAAGACATCAATGGTACAGGAAAAACTACTTCAGCCATTTTCTTTCTAATAATGAACAGAACGAAAAACGGATATTTTACCTGGAGATATTTTGTACATTTAAACCAAATAAAAATTTTTCTTCTTTTTTTCCCTCGTGAGTTAAGTTGAAAAATATTTAAAATAAAATTGAAAAAAGTCGTTCTAAAACAATGGTACAGTTTAACCTCTTGGCGAAATTTTAAATTTGGCACCGAAGTAGCTTTGACGTTTCTCGCGAAAATCTTGACATGCATAATTGCTATAGATAATTTAAGTCATCGTCAAAATAAATGAAAAATTTAAAATCAGCCAATGAGGTCCTGTATTAGCTGTAACTACAATATTTTAGCAATGCAGTTACTACATTCCTTTATATAGAAGAAAATAAAATGTCCTGTTGTATTAAATTTTGTTTTCTGCAAAGTTTTACATCAATGCTTAAAAAACAAAAATAGGTTGCGGATTTTATTATTATTATCATTATTATTGCACTATTTTATAATTTATCTCTATAGGAAGGCATGGCTAGAGTTAAAATGGCTATTGTGGTTGCGTAAATGAATTCCTTGGCTAAAAACGTACGAGTTTCATTTCTAAATTTTAAAAATTGCTAAATTGGTCATAGTAAAGATCTATCCTATTAAATATATTTTGAGTTAAAAAACTAAATCTTTATATAAACTAATATAAATTTTTATCTCATAAATTCCATTTTAAAAATGTCTGCGCTTAATCTCTAACTCTATACCAATTATTGTTTAACATAATCATGGTATTCATTACTAAATCTTTTTCGCCTAACGTTAAAATAAAGGAACAGCTTCATTATTTCCCCAGAACGATATTTGGCGATATTTTGTTGGCGATTATGGTTAAATCATAAATCTAAAAATCATAAATCATAAAATCATAATCTAAATCATAAAATCATAAATCATAAAATCATAATCTAAATCATAAAACATAAAATCATAAATCCAAAATAAACAACATATAGGCTGCCATATTATATCGCAAACAGTCCAGAACGACATCGTTATCGTTCAAAACGGCACCAAAGAAAAATCGCCAAATTCAGCTGTGGGGATATACTGAAGTTATACCATAATATAAACTAAAATAAAAATATAAACTAATTTTCGTTTCATCTTTATTAAATTTTTACGTAATATTTTTAAAATATCAGTTATTTTCAAATGTTTTGCTATTCTAAATATTTTTTTCTTCTCTCGAGCATCTCAAAGATGCCAATTATTCAATTTTTCTTATTTACACCATTGATCACATTTTAATTTTCCTGAGGAAAGTGACGTCAGAGACACAGAAAAAAACGTCATAAGAGAAACTTTTCCCTCCGGTGGCAAATAGAGTACCTTCATAAACCCGCGTTTTTACTTAATAACTTAGTTAATTAAAATGATAGAAATTTCTAAGCAGCTGAAATGCCTTCCTTAAAGCAATCGAAATACACTGATATATCTCATGACGCGGAGAATCCTGCCCTCCGCGAGAAGTTGCTGTCGCAGACAAAAAAAATTAACGCCAGCGACAGTTACTTTTTTTTAATATATAGAGAAAAATAAATATTCTATTAAATTTTAAAACTTTTTTTTTCCCCAATCTGTACCATTTGTTTGTACGGTATTAATATAAATGTTGTTAAACAAGTCCTTCCGGCTCTTTCGGAAGAGTAAGTTGATTTCTTTTTCCTTATCAAGTAGCCGTCATTATGTTTCAAAATGACATCTTACAAATTATTAATGGACTTGGAAAAAGACTGATATAGAAATATTGATGTAGGCTGTGTGCCTATGGATTTTAAGCAAATCGGTTCATAAATATCTTTTTATGTGAATTTAAAATTTTCAAGTGGCCGCCACTTGAAAACAAGATGGCGGGCCAAGTTGGCTAGCAAATAAAGGAAATGCATTTGTGAGATAAGTCTACTGTACAAATTTAGTTCGAATTAATTAGAATCTCAAAAGTCGTCGTGTTGAGAAATTAAGTGGCCACCAATTGGATCAAAATGGCGAAGCAAGTTGCTCAGTGAACTTATCCAAGATTTCTGTAAGATAAGTCCACTGTCCAACTTTGGTTCGAATAAATTCAGTATTTCAAAATTTATCGCGATAACAAAGTCTCAAGTGGCAGCGTTCAAGTGGACGCAATGGGAAACAAAACTGCAGAGAAACTTGCCCACCGAAATCAGTTGTTTGAAAGATAAATCCATTTTTCAACTTTGATTTGAATTGATTAAGTATTTCAAAATTTACCATGATAAAAAAATTTCAAGTGGCTGCCACTTGAAAATAAAATTGCGGATCAAGTTACCAAGCGAACTTATCCAAGTTATTACTATTATTATTATTTAACCCGTTAGCGCCCAGTGTCCTCATTTGAGGACAGCTAATAAAATGGCACGTATATTTTTTGTGTTTTCTTGGAATGATTTCTGCTTTTTAGTGACAGTTTATAGCGTCACTCTAAATGATCTCTGAAAGTTTTATGTGCCTACACTATTAACTATTATTTCATAATTTGGATAGTCATTTTATGATTTTTCATTCGTCGCACCTATATTTGCTTTTTTGCGCAGGTATATACTAACTTAAATCAAGTTGAATAATAATACATATTATAATATTTTACTTTCGAGATCTTTGTCAACATATAATAGGAAATTAATCTGTTATCTCAAAGTTTTTCTATCTCGAAGTTTTCTCGCTAGAACACTAAACGTCAATAAATGAGGATAGGCTTGAAATTTAAAACTATCAGAAGAATTGTTTAGGTTAATATATTTTACTGTCAGTTGTCTATATTTATTTAGAAGTGAAATAATCAGTTAATAATATTTTGCAAATTAATTCGGGCATTAACGGGTTAATCTGTTTTACTTTCTTTCGCATTTGCTTGTGGAAACGACTATTATTTGGATGACTATGACTCTGCTTTTTCCTAGTAGTGTGAACTAGAGCCCTCGATTTAAATCGAAGGCTCTAGTGTGAACTGGGCTGAGTATATCAAACTTCTGAGTAGTTCAACTTTGACCTATTTTTGCTCAATTACACTTACTCTTCTTAAACAATTTAGGCATAAACTACAACTAATTGCTTTTTCAAGAATATGATTTCTATATAATTTAATAACGTACCACTTAAAAAGAAAAAAAAATAAAATGATGAAATTTTTTTGTTCCGTTGTTCCACTTACCCCATGGTTTGGGACAAGTGTAACCCACACTGTCAAAAAAAAAAAAGTCCTGTTTGCTGCCAGAAATTTTCTGTAATTCAGAAAAATACGTTCTCTCAACGTAATTTTCGCGTTGGTAGAACGTATTTTTCTGAATTACAGAAAATTTACATTACTTTTTTTTTTTTTTTGACAGTGTAACCATGTAGAGCACATTAAGAGATCTCTATGTCAAGTTTACAGTCAGTGAAATCTGGGACATTTGAATTTTATAAAAATATCTCTATTACTAAATATCTTATACTGGTTATAAAGTTACGAACTTTTCTAACCAGTACTTTACATTTTAAGCGGGTTTGGCAACAATGAAGGTTTCATATAAAAGCTTATATTTTCATTTGATATTTATAAATTAAACTATATTTGGTTTGTTCAATAAAATATATACTCAGGGAACAATTCTTATAGTTTTTGATAAACTTTTTAGAGATTAGAAATCTCTAAATTGCGTATTCTCAGTTTGCACTTTTTCATGAATTCATTATCTTAATTATGCTTAAACTTTTACAGGTATTTAAGAAGAGGCTTAATATTTTTTCTAGATGTTTAATAGAACCTACTTAAAAGAATTAGGGATGAGTTTTGAAGTATATTAATTAGTTTTTTAGAGAAGGAAGAATTAAAAAGTGTATGTCTAGGTAAAAATTTACAGAAAAAAAAAATATACATATATATTTATTATATTTTTTCTTTTAAGGGGACTGAGACGTCTGCGACAACCATGAAGTGGGAAATTTAGATTGTTGCTTTTAATAGTCATATATTTTTAATTATGCATGTATCAATAAAAAAAAATTTATGAAAATATTAACAAGAAGTTCAAGAAACATTTGATGCAAATTATTTACACTTACGTGTTAAAGTTTTTTTTTTTTTTTTTTTTTTTTTTTTTTTTTTTTAAATAGCACTGTAAACATACGTATTTTACTCTTAAGGATTTTTTCACTTTGGTACGCTTTTCTACAAAAATAATCAAAATCTTATCTTGAAATCATGCCTGATGTTAGAAAATACTTTTGTTTATGTACTAAACCTATTTTATGTTTTGTTGTTCTATTTTTAAAATTATATAAAAAAAAGGGGAATTTTTACTTATTAGAAATATGCATTTTTTAACACATATTTTTGCTTTTTTAAAAAAATATCACGAGGTATATACATAAAAAAAATAGGTTCACTATATTCAGAGACACTTATTTTATTTCCCTCTAAAATTTCAAGGAACTGCTTTCAACAGATTTTTCATAAAGTGTACCAAAGTGAAAAAATCCTTAAGAGTAAAATACGTATGTTTACAGTGCTATTATAAAAAAAACTGTAACACGTAAGAGTAAATAATTTGCTTCAAATATTTCTTGTACTTCTTGTTAATACTTTCATTTAAAAAAATGTATTGATACATGCATAATTAAAAAATATATGGCTATTAAAAGCAACAACCTAAATTTCCCACTTCACGGTTGTCGCAGACGTCGCAGTCCCCTTAAAGACATTACAAAATCTATTCCCAATTCTTTTAAGTAGGTTCTATTAAACATCCAAAATAATAATAATAATAATAAAGTCTTTTCTTAAATATCTGTGGAAGTTTAAGCATTTTGAAGATTATGAATTCATGAAAAACATAATTTAAAGATTTAAAGCCTGTAAAAAAATGTATCAGATACCATAAGAATAGTTGCCTGAATATATATTTTACTGAACAAACCCAATATAGCCGGGAATCGAACCCGGGCCTTCCGCTTAACGCGCGGATGCTCTAAACCACTGAGCTACCTGGCTGATAGCCAGCTCGGCACTTCTCACATAATATACGTTGGCAAGTGTCACGGGCCTGGGTTCGATTCCCGGCTCTGGTATTTTTCACATATGTTGGTAAAAATCAGCCTTTCACTCCAACTATCAGAAGTTAGTTTCAGGATTGATGTTTGAAAATTTCTAAATTAAAACCCAATATAGTCCAATTTATATATATTAAATTCAAATATAAGCTTTTGTGTGAAATCGTGCCTAGTCCCCTTAAACATTTAAACTCTCAGTGTTTCATTAAGTGTTTTTTTTTCCCCCTTTATAAAAAAAAAAAAAAAAAAAAAAAAAAAACTAGGATATTGGATTTCATTGAAAAAAAAATTAAAAGACAGAACTGAAAAAAAAAAAAAAAAAATACATATATATATATACCGGGTGATCCAAAAGTCAGGACAAACTTTAAAAATGAATAATTCGAAAACGAATCAAGATACAAAGATACGGTTTGCACCAAACGGATGGAAAAGAAGCCGGGTTTTGTGTGGCAAAGAAAAAAAAAATAGTTCTGTTGGCGACCAACAGATGGCGCTGTCGTATTTCTGATGTAGGATTATGCAAAGCAACAAACGATATAAAAATGAACAAGAGGTAATGGTAGTCGAAGCTTATATACATCGAAATATCGCATTCTCAGTCGCTACTTTAATCACGCATGGCCTCCAAGATCTCCCGATCTGACACCCTGTGACTTTTGGCTGTGGGGATTCTTGGAAGTCAAAAGTGTACTGCGACCAACCGGTATCACTTGCGGCACTGAAAGATGCCATCCGCCAAAATGTGTCTACCATAACGCAAGACATGCTACTAAATGCTGTGAACGATGTGATGAATCATCTCACAGCTGTACTTCTGATGATGGACAAGTAGTACTAATTAACTGTAATTAAGCTGATTTATAAGTTGTCAACATTTTTTTTTTCATTTGTAAATCATCTTTTGGTGAAATAAAACACTATCGCGCCATCTGTTGGTCGCCAATAGAACTAATTTTTTTCCTTTGCCACACAAAACCCGGTTTCTTTTTCATCCGTTTGGTGCAAACCGTATCTTTGTATCTTGATTCGTTTTCGAATTATTCATTTTTAAAGTTTGTCCTGACTTCTGGATCACCCGGTATATATATATATATATATATATATATATATATATATATATATATATATTACATATATATATATATGTGTGTGTGTGTGTGTAAATGATGAAGTTTAGTTGGAACAAGTGTAATCACCCTGATTACATCTGTCTGACACTTAGAGTAGAGATAACCCTAGAGAGAGCATCTCCGAACGAAATCTTCTGCCAACATCGAAAACACGTGACTGGGGGACACCGTATTTGTACAGGGGAGTTTTTTACATGTATTTGAATGGCGATCTCTGCTATGCTACTGAAGAAATGGTGAAATACTTCGTTGCATTTGGTTCTAGAGAAAAATTTCTCAATGGAGAACCTATAATCTTTCACAGTCATATATATACTTCTAAATTGTATTCATATAAAATCATAATATTAAAACAAATAGACTTTTTAATGAAGGAAATCCAAATTATTCACATAATCATGTGTTTTTATATACAGTTTTTTGAAAATTTATGGAAAAATAATTTATTATATTAATGTTTTTGAGTAGTTATATGTTTGATTTTTTCGTTTTTCATATTTTTTACGTATTTTTTTCTTAAAAATTGAGAAATAATGAAAGAAATTTCACTTACATCTTTCAGTCCAGATTTGGCGCGATTTGGCGAAATATTGAAATGTCTAATAACTTTGATGCCTGATGGTATTTTCGCGTTTTACGTCATTTTGCGGTGTTCGAAAAATAAATGATTGTATTGTTTGCAAAAAGCATAAAGAAATATATTTTATTTTTTATTTACAAATTAGAATTACTTTTTTTTTTTCCATATGTACTTTAATAATGAATTTAGAGGGTTTTGCGTATTGAAGATCTGTTCTGCATTTATATTATTAGATTAAGAGAATAAAATTTGTCTCTTTATTTCTTACAAGGCAAAATTTAATCCCATATAAAATTAACAAACTGTTTCATATAAGAATTTTTATTTTAAAAATATTTTATTATTATAATTTATAAATATTATAATTTATAATTTCTTTACTTTGCTTTTTCTATGCACTGTAGAATATGGTGTATTTATTTATTTATGATTATTTTTTTTCTTTTTCTTTATTCAAAGGATTTGAAATGATAAGATTTATAAAAAAAATTCGTCTTCAGGTTTTCGATGAATTTACAGTTTTGAGGTGATCTATACACGTTTGGAGCATTTTTAGAAAATATCCACCTGTCTCCTGTCTCTTCTGTGTGTGTGGGCGAGAGAGACCAAAAATGTGTGACTTCTCTATAGCAATAACTAATGCACTAATTTACCTTTTTTTTTTTTTTTTCAATCTTGAATTTAGTACCTATCAACTTTTTGGGAAAATCACCCTATAAGTGACACTGCTGTACAGTGATTTCTCTAATTTACGGGAGTGCTGTGTCTCAGCTCTTGTCCCGTAAAATTACACGAAACTTGATATGCGAGAGGTTTATTACAGAAAATATGTCGATTCAATTTGAATACATGTTGGTCGACAGGTGGCGCTGGTATGATGCAGCTTTTTTCCCTTGTGCAGAAAGGCTATATCTCAGCTTTTATAAGAAAGCTAAGAAAAATGCTTATTTATGATAAATGCATTGGAATTAAGACACTGTCCAAATTTGTTTCGATTTGGAGTATTATTTCAGAAGTTATTGTGATTTTAAATTTTCAAGTGGTAGCGTGATTTCAAGTGGCCCCGCTTAACTTAAGATATCTACCACTTTATTAAAAATGACGGATAAATTTCATTAATAAACTTTATTGAGACCCTTATGTGGTCTATATTTACATCAAATTTCAAAGAAATTTGGAATACGCTTTTTACAAATTGAATTTAAAGTTTTCAAGTGGTCTCCACTTGAAAACAAAATGGCGGAGCAACTTAGTTAATAAACTCATCAAACATATTTATAAGATATAAGTTAAGACACTGTCTAAATTTGGTTCGATTTGGAGTATTATTTCGGAAGTTATAGTGATTTTAAATTTTCAAGTGGTAGCCTGATTTCAAGTGGTCCCACTTAACTTAAAATATCTGCCACTTTGTTAAAAATAGCGGATAAACTTCATTAATAAACTTCATTGAGACCCTTATGTGGCCTGTATTTACAACAAAATTCAAGCAAATCTTGCTTTAAATATGCTTTTTACAATGTCGGTTTGAAATTTTCAAGTGGCTGCCACTTGAAAACAAAAAGTCGGAGCAACTTGGTTAACGAACTCATCCAAGATATTTATAAGATCAGTTCACTGTCCAAATTTGGTTCCATTTCGAGTATTATTTCGGGAGTTATCGTGATGACAAAATTTTCATTATAGATAGATAGATAGATAGATAGATTGATAGATAAACGAAGTGATTGCAATAGGTCGATTTCTAAAGAAATCAACCTAAAACTTCAACAATTTCGTGGTTGGTATCGGCGCATGATGGCTGAATTGGAATACTGTTTACTTTTTCCGCTCAACTACAGATTTCTTAATGACAGTCTAGAAAACGGTGACATTTATTTTTTAATATAGACGCACATGAACACATTACATTAATGTAAATTAAAAGCTAAGAATTTTTTTAATAATACTACACTGATTATTATGTAATTAATTTCAATCTACAAATATAATCTAATTTTCTCAACTTCCAAAGGACCGCCACTTTATTATATGATAAATTGCCACCTACAGAGATCCGGTTGCGGTTAAATTTCCCAAGAAACAGTTAAAACTTTCACTGAACAAGACAACAGTATCGTTTGTATGCTAGAATCATACAATTTTTAGATCATCTCTGCAGATAAAGCTTGTCTTTTTTTCCTGCAGTGTACGCAGCAGGAGGTGAAAAATTGTCTAGCTCTGTGGCATAACGGATGGCCTACTGTGATGGCCTCGAACTTTGACTCCAATCTTCCGTTGGAAAATTCTATCGGTATTTTATAAATGAAGAAAATTGCGTGAAGGTCTCTACTGTCCCCAAAGGGTGGATTTTTTTTTTTTTTTTTTTTTTCCATGAAAGGCTCGACAAAATAATGAAGGATTGAAAAGCGAAAGTAAAATATATAAAATAAAAATAAAATGTTATAAGGTGTGAAAGAAATTTAACAAGCATGACACTGATTATGCCTGCAAGACGGAATATATTTTTTAGAGGTTATGGATGATGATGTATAGTATCTGCCACCAAAAACTACAGGTATGGTTTTTAAAAAAAATAGATAATAAATATTGTAGTTTTAAAAAATTAAAGAACACGCTTTTATAGAAATGTGAACTAAAAAGCGCAAAATATCTATCTTAGTATTAGAATGCAGGGTAAGAGAAAATCGTGTGAGTGACACATCATAATATTTACGTACATTTAAATCTTTAATTAAAATAACTTAAAATCAAACAAAAACCATTTTTAAAAAATCTCCCTTGACTGGGATCGAACGCTGGACCTTTAGGTTCGTAGCGCGGCGCCTTACCTCAACGGCACATCGTTCACGTAGGGAAAGTATTTTTTTACAATAAAATTTTTTTGTTTGCTCCCAGAGCAGTGTTACAAACATACATACAAACATACATACATACAGGTAAAGCTAATAAAAGCGTGTTAAAAAGAAAAAATGGAAAGAATAGGGAGAAAGAAAGAAAGAATAGAAAAAAGAAAAGAATTTTCGTAAAGTATAATCAGAAAAAGATTACCAGTACCAGTCCTTTCTTTCGAAAAATAATAATAATAATAATAATAATAATAATAATAATAATAATATTAATAAAACTTTATAGTACATTGAGGTAAGGATCGTAATATTCTTCACAGCATACGTCAAAGTTCAAAATGGATCAATCAAAATGAAAATTGTGTGAGAAGAAATTATCATAATCTACAGGACAGGTTGGGGACAAAATCTCGCGGGACAAAATATCGCAAGGACAAAATATCGCCGACGTAAATGAATACAAAGCAAAAATGAGTTGGTAATTTTTAGTAATGTTGTATAAAATTTCATGACAACACATACCTTAGTCAGAGCACTGACATTTTGACAAACCTACAACAAAATTTTTTATAAATTTTACTTAAAATAGTTTAGAAACTATATTTATTAACTTTTGTCAAGATTAGTCATAATGAATTCAGTCGTGCTCATCAATTTTTAAATTTTTAATTGAAGTTTGTGAATAGTGTTCAGCTTTCATGTCAGCAGTGATATACACGATTTTAAAAATGTATTTTGAATAGTGAAAAGCAAAAGATAAAATAACTTAAAAATAAACATAGATAAAGTAATGAAATTCAACTCTATGATTTAACTAATTAATTATTTTAATTAATTAATTAATAATTATAAGGCCCTTTGGCCCCCGCCAGAGATCACGCGTGACACAAAATCGAGTTTTCAAATAGATCATTCTATTTTTTTGACGCGATATTTTGTCCGGCGAGATTTTGTCCCGCAATATTATGCCCGGATCCCCAAAAGGATATATAGAATTCGTTCTTATAAATAAATAAATAAATAAAAAATAATAATAATCTTCTGCGTCACTCACACGACTTTCTCTTACCCTGCATTTTAATATCTGTGTAGATTAAGTCGTAAGATTAACAAGGTAAGATAATGAAGTTCAATCTACTTAAAAGAAAAATCTAAAATAGGTTTAGGAACAGTTTTATTTGACATATAATTTTGTGTGAGGAGGGCCACCACCTTCCTCACCCCCTACCCCCTCACCCATTCACTTATAGGACCTACATTTATTAAAAAAATAGTTAAGGCTGTTATTAATTTGTCTTCAGACTTGTCAATCTTCCTGAAATTTTCAACCTAATACGAACTTTAAAATACCAAGTTTGAATACCCTGCAGTTATATGTTTTTAAGTTATGCTGATAATAGATATAGTACATACAGATCAGCGGCTAAAGACAGGACTTTCACATTAAAGGCACCTCAAAACGTAATGTTATAGAAAGAAAACAACAGTTGTAAAAGAAATTCAAAAATACTTTATTTACAGTATGGGTATGAAAAATTAATTTTCCTTTCTGAACAGTGTTCGTCGCCATCGTAAAATGTAGCAAAGCCTTTCCATCAATTCCAGTCAATAGAAAACAACGTTTAGCTGAATTTTGGATAGCTCTGTATATTGTTTGTAAACTATATGCATATCACATTGTGTACTTAAATTTAGTTTTATATGGAGAAAAAAAAAAAAAAAATAATGCAAAATGAAATACACTTGCAGCAATTTCCATGTACAGTCCCAATGTATCTAAATACTTTGTGTAGCCCTGTAAATGTATGATGAACGATTTCCATATCACAACCCACACGAAAAATGCTTTTATGAATGTAACAAAAATATGTTAATTTCATTTTGTTTAGGGCGATCTATAGATGTTATATTGTACTTATCAGAAAATTTCCCGCAGACATAATGTATCTGAAATCTTTTGGATGTATCTGTAGATAAATCATTTGCTTGATCTAAACAAAAAGTTTAGTGTGGCATCAATGTATGATATAAATTTAGAATATTAAGTTTGGAATTTCTATTACCATTTGTTTTTGAGATATTTTGATAAAATACACACAAACAGACCTTTATTTTGTTCATTAAAATAATGTTCGTGAAAACCAATTTCATCAAAAACATAAGAAATAAAAATAAAATAAGAACAGTTTTAAGAATCTAGAGGGTCTCTGCACGACCTGCCAAATACTTTGTAATTAACAGTTGTTTAAATAAATTTAAATCAAAAATGTTTTAGATTAAACAAAAGGGAATAGCAGAAATGTGTGTGTTTGAGTTTTTCTCCTCAAGTTGTACGCTGTGCAATCATTTGTAATTTATCCAAATTTTTGTTGCTCGTCCCTGTAAAAAAAAAAAAAAAAAAAAAAAAAAAAGAACCTATAAGTGGAAAATTCGAAATATCAAATATTAATCTTTTTTTATGTTTTAAAGAATTTAACATTACGAAAGTGAAACTTTAAATACTTTGAGCCCATAGACCTCAATGTAAAAAAATTATACTTTGCATCCTTGTTCCTTGATCCTTTGCATCCACCGCTACTTTAGAATGTAGAAAAAGAGGGGGGGGGGGAAGCTAAAAAAAACCCATAGAAACAGCATGGGAAGAAAACAAAAAAAAAAACAAAACAAAAAAAAAAAAAAAAACCTCACAATGTCAAATGTGTAATTTAAAAAAAAAAAAAAAAAAAAAACAAGCTCACACCGGAAGTAATAAAAGAGCAAAATTGACTAGAAAAAGACATCGAAGAGCGGGAATCGGGCGGGCTGGGGCATGGGTCCTATCGACCAGGGTTAATACGTTTCGCTTATATGTATAAGAAAAAGAAAAAAAAAAAAACGAAAATCTAAGTCTTACATCTATGGAACTTTGTGCGAGACTTGCACTAATAACCTATAACATACCTACCAATTTATACCTTAATCGAATGTAGAGTTTAGACGTCTGCACATTTCAATTAATTCGAGTCTCAATTCAATTGAATAAAACTTTTAGACTTTATCACATTTTAAATAATGTAAGTCCATTGATGATATTCATAAAAAAAATTTTCATTGTGTCCAAATAAAAGAACTATAAGTTCAACTCTCATCAAAACCACCTGTACAAATGTGCGGTGGTGTCTTACAGCACCACCTACCATTTTTCAGCGCTCAATCGAATAAGGCCTTTAGAATAAGGTATTGCACTTTAAATAGTTTTAGTTCATGGGCCATAATGATAAAGAATTTTTCTTTGTGTTCCTGTAAAAGAATTATAAGCCATATACTCATCAAAATCTAATTAGTTTGAGCAATGGCAACCTGTAACATATCTATAAACTTTCAGCTGAAGCGTTTAGATATTATCAGTTTACTCACTCTTATAAATACATACTTATGAACACAGATACATCACCGTAAAATTAGCAGAAATGTACTCAAGAGACCCCAGAACATATAAATACATCAAAATTTTATTTTGATTATTACTTTTTTTTGTGTTTATAATAGTTTCTTACATAGTGTATACTTGGAAGTAAAAATATTTGCTTTTTATTTTACTTCCTTTCGTCAAAAAGGAAAGAAAAATAAAAAATTTAATTTATCGAAGAGGATTCAAGAAAGTTCACTAACTAGGAAAGTTTTGAAATGACTCTGATTTCTTTGAAAAATTTATTGGCATAAAACTTAATTATTTCCTTAATATATATGTATATATATATAATATATATGTACAGTATCCACCGCTTATTAAAATCACATTCGTGCAGAACCAAAGAGATTTTATTATCTGGCTGATTTTTGTATGCGGCGAACGTTCCTGCATTGAAGAAAAGGATGATAGTTCTCAGATTTTGGAAAGAAAATTTGAAAAGTAACAATTAATGGAATTAATAAACGATATTAATTAAATTGTGGCAGATAGTTAATAAATTGTTTCTTGAAAAAAAAAAGTAAATTAAACCTCTGATGCGCTTTCCTTTGAGCCAAATCGTCACTACTTTGCCAAAAGTTCAAAATTTTCTTTTAAATTTAAAATCTTTTCATTTAAACCTCTTGCTTTTAAGTTATTTCAAAATAAGAACTAGATATTATTTTTTTAATAATTAATAATTAATATAAATTATCAATTGTGAATCAAATCAAATTTGCAACTTATTAAAACGTTTTGAAAAATACGTTTCTTGAAATTGCTATTAAGACATGTGATGGGGCGTGTTTAGTTTGTGCTGCAAGTGTAAAATTTTCGACTAAGAGAGATAACGGAGGGTTTGCTGTGTTTCATTTTCCTTTTGATTTCAATAATATATTAGTATGTTGTTGACATCACGAAACTTTCTTCTATATTTTCCTATACAAATCCACTCAGATTAAATTATTAATTATTATTTCTTTCCATCAGGAATGCAAGCAGAATTGAATATTTATCGCGTACATGACGTTCTTCCTCTTTTGGGGGATATTTGCAGTATACCAGCGCCACCTATTCGTCGATATGCACCTAATGAATTAGCATAATGTCTCATAATGGCCTTCCCACATCAAGTTTTGTTTGATTATACTCAATACACCCTGAGATATAGCCTTCCTTTAAATTGTGGAAATTGCTGAATAGCAGCGCCGTCTGTGAGCTATTGACACCAAATGTTAATAAGCTAATTTATGTCAAGGTACAATCTACATATAAATTTATATGCAATTCTGTGTTGTAGTTACTGAGATAAAGCCTTTAATTGGGAAAATCGCGGTATTACAGTGCCACCTGTTGAGCGACTGACAGCAAAAGCTGGTAGGCAGTAATTTATGCCATGGTACAAATACAAATAAATTGTTGTTGTTGTTGTTGTCTTGTCCAAGAAGTTGGTGCAGAGGAGTCAAATAGGACCGAAGGTATGCAGGACAGCTAGCGACATCAACGACTCTTGAATACTAGATGAGTTGATGCAAGGGAGCTAGATGGATACTGAAGAGCTTGGCCAATATAGCAGGACAGTCGAAAAGGAGAAAGTTGAATGTCAGTACAGCGAGGGCAGTAGATATAACTTCGTTGACCATCACGGAAAATTTTCATTCCCCTGAAGTGCTTTGACCTCAGTCTGGAATAGTAGATGAAATTACATGGTTACAATTTAGGGCAGGAATAGAATTCCTCTTGATTGGCTAGAAGGAAAGTCTACGGTTGACTGTTGCGTCAGCATCGGAGAGAGTTAAGCTGTTGGAAACTTGAAAACTATTTCTTGCTTCTTTGGCGAGGCTGTCAGCCTGCTCATTTCCGTAAATATCGACATGTGCTGGTATCCACTGCAGTATGCATGTCTTCTGGGCTGCAATAGTTTTGTTCACGAGCACAACAATATCCTGGGTAAGTTGAGAGTTGCCCCGTAGGATGGCTTGGAGCGCAGATTTAGAGTCAGAGAATAATAAAAGGCCACTAGAATTCTGGATTGCCTTGAAGTGGTAAATTTCTAGAGCTTTTTTGATGGCTGCAAGCTCGCAGGTGTAATTTGAGGCAATTTTACCAATAGGTAATTTGTAATGTTCAGAATCACCATTTGCATGAGTGAAAAAGATGCCAGAGCCACCTTTGTCGAGGTGAGAGTCGGAGGAGCCATCTTCAAATGCAATAGCCAGATTTTGGGCCGAGTTCGAGAGTTCATTTGATGGTATGGATGCCCTTCTCCTTGATTATTGTGGCTGGCTCTTTTTTATTGCAAAGTTGCAATAGGTTTAGATTTACGACTACTTGTAGGGAGAGGCTGATAGAAAGGAGAGGTTGTTTAATAATATCAATATCTTCTTGACGTAAGTTAATTTCCCTCCTAATTCCATTGTCGAATTGTAGGGTGGAAGACCGTTTCAGTCTATTTTTTCCATTCCACGCCTTGAAGATTTTGCTAGAAATATGAAGATCTGTTAGGCTTCTGATTTTGTTCGTGAACTTGATGGTGGCCAATTTTCTCCTATTTTCTAAGGGGGTTAGACCACACTCATTTTCTACTTTATTGTTATTAGTTGATGAGACAGCGCCAATAACGATTTTAGATGCTCTGTACTGGACAGTGTTGATCTTATCCTTTGCAGAAGATTAAGCAGGTGCTCAGATGGGGGTGGCATATTCAAGGATGGGCCTGACGAGCGAGGTATAGGTATTAAGAAGAGTTGTCGGTCTTGATCCCCAAGATGCACCAAATAGTCTTTTAAGGATATTTAGCCTTTCTAAGTCTTTATTAGAGATTTGTTCAAGGTGTTGTGAAAATCTCAACTCATCGCCAAGAGTTAGACCAAGGTACTTGGGATGTGTAGTTGGACTGATTTAAGAGCCACAGAGATTTAAAGTAAGTTGGAAAGATTATGTTTTTTTCCGGTCAGTTGAAAAAATACAATAATTTGTTTTGTCAGGATTTAAAGTGAGCTTAAGCTCTTTTGACCATTTTTCAATGACCTGCATGCATCGATTTAGAATCCTTTGTGACCTATGAATGTCAGATTGAATATGCCATATTGCAATATCGTTCGCATAACAGGCCACCCTTGCCACCTTCATGATGTGGGGGTCTATGGTATTTAAATAGAGGAGGAAGAGAAGAGGACTTAACACAGAGCCCTGGGAGACTCCTGCTCAAGTGCGATGGATTTTTTAAAAAAGTACCAATACAAATAAATTTATATGTATATGTGAACGGTAGTTTTCTAGATACAGTTAAAACAAATTTTTTGCCACACACACGCACAAACATTTTCTAAAAATAGTCAAATCGGATAGAATCCCCTAATTTTAATAAATTACACTGCTCTGAAAGAAAAATAAATTTTTTTTTCAAGATCTGATACCGTTCTTTCTGATTCTTATGCAAAACGACCTCTAGAATCCGAATATGACTTCCATTTTGAACAGTCACCCACCGTTTCCTAGATACACCTTCCTCAATTTCTTTCCCTGTTCGATAATTTTATGACCATGAATTCGATTTGAAGAATGAAAAATAATTTATTTAACACCTAAAAACAAAAATATATAAAGTTTAAGATATAACATTAATAACACACACACACACACAAAATATATATATATATATATCTATATATATACTATATTTAATGTATAATTTCAGTGGCAAATCCTCCCCAAAAATTTTCCCTTGTCGCAAATGTCCATGTTTTAGTATTTTCCAACTCTGTAGCCCCTCAGAAGATATTTAACGGTTAAAATAGTCCCCCCCCCCCTTCCTAAAAATCAAATTTATAGCCATAAAATCACCGAAAAAGGATAAAAATAGTGGGCCATTCCTAAAAAACAGTGGATGATAGGGCAAAATGGGCGTCCTATTCAGATTCAGGAGGCCATTTTACATAAGAATATGCTGAAATGGTGTCAGAGGCAATTTTCATGCCGAGCAGTGTTATTTGTACTGAGTGAATTTGTATAGCTATAGAAAAAATCATGTGGTGGCCACAACATAGTTTTTTTTTTTATGATACATGAGTTCAACTGAGGTATATATGAATGATGATCTAAGAATATCTTTAAATAGCCCACTTTCTCGCCATCGTGTCTTGGGTCTTGGGCATTATTTGTATTAAACAAGAGAGAAAAAGCATGCGCTGCGTATACATCATGGAACTTTTTTCAAACTGCACATAATTTAGTGTGACTCTGTACACCAATCATTAATGTTAATCTAATCATACTGCATAGTGCATTCTATAGATTCATGTTTTGGCAGCATAAAAACATAAAATATGCTTTAAGGAATATCTTCTGTAGTCTGCATACATATTTTTTTTTTTTTTTTTTAAGCTTTTGTGTATAAATTAGTACAGTTAACAAAACCATTTTCAATTAATTCTATTCTGAAGAATAACATATATAACAGTTTTAAGGTATTCTTCTTAAATGAGAATACGGATGAGATGATGAAAATGAGAATACGGATTAAAATGAGAATACGGAATGAAACGAGAATACGGATTAAAAAACAAACCGAATGATAAACACTTTCGATTTTTGTTGCAAAATGTTAAAAATCAATTATTTATATCAATTATTATCCTAAAAAATTATTTAGTAAGAAAAATAAGCGGGAAAATACTGGAATTACCATAATTATATTTCAAATTTGCTAATCCATAAGTCAACAACAAGATATTAAAAAAGAAAAAAATGTAGTAAAATTTCCCAAAAAGAAAAGAATCATACGGAAAATAGATTCCAGATAGCTGTATTTTTCTGTCATAAACATGACATTCATACATTTTGTAGAAAATTCGAAAGAGAAAGGAATTGACATCTGAACGATAAAAAGATAAAAGTTCCGAAATATGTCATTTTCTCTTAGGAATAAAAGAGATTCAAAGAGATGCAAATCTAGAATATTTTTTGCATTTTATGCATGCAGTGCCATCTATTATTTAAAAGCGAAACTAATCACAAAATTATAATTTATTTATTTAGTTTTTATTTATTATTATTATTATTTTTTTTTTTTTTTACTCTAGGTAACAAAAATGATTTTTTTTTTTTTTTTCTGTAGCAGGCAGGGGCTGATTACTGAAAAGGCTCAGGAAGCACAAGCTTCCCCTCTAAAATTTAAAAGGGCCCCCAAAATGACTAAATTTTGAATCTTGAATTTTCAGTTTTGGATTTTCACACTGAGATTGAATTTTCTTCTGAGAAAGTTCACTTAAAGTTAGATAAAATACACATTATTTTGGAAAAATTCTGTTATTTAATCAGAAAAATCTGAATGTTCTTAATCAATAAGCTATATGATTTTAATGTTGTGGGTAGAAATCTCCCAGACAAATAAATGCAAAAAAACTATAAGCACACACCGAGTTTTGGTCTATAGTATTTTTATATGACGTAAGAATGAAATTTCTCGAAATGAAAGGGCCCCCCAAAATGCTACTGAGCTTCAACTTGCTTAAAAGCTTAATCGGGTCCTGGTAGCAGGGCCTAATTAATGCACGAGTTCACTGGGCCGTGGGCCAGGAGATCTTTACTTGGTGGGGGCTGCGAAATTTCGTTTATAGTTCCAAAATTTTTAATTTAAAATATACACAAAACTTCTTTTGAAAATAACACTTCAGAAAAATTTTGCTTCTGAAAGGGAAATGAAAAGTCTTACGAGGGTAAAATTTTACTGAAATATGCATTTTTGGTAAAATAATGCGCAGATTTAAGACTTTAATTTTCAAAGAGTGGTAAAAAAATATTGGGGAAATAATAGCTATGCACATTGGACCCTGGACCTTTTTTGGCTTGATCCGGTTCTGATTTGCAGAATACAATTTAAGTTTTATTCAAATATACGATAATAACTTTAGGCGTTGTTTATATCTTCTGTTATACGAAGAAAACGATGAATTTATAAAAGCTTTGGAAACCGGCTTGGGCTTTTGACTATTTTATATATTTTATATAGTTTTATAGTTTTGACAATTTTTAGAATAATGTCTAATTGTCTATGTGTGCGTGAAGCAGAAACTTTGTGGTAGCCCTAGTTCAAGAGCTAATGTACGTAATTGTATTAAATTTTATAATGAGTAGGAACTTGACATAAAATGGTGTTTATCAACTTTTTGGTTCATATCACTCAAAAGGTATCGTTGTCATCCCGTTTCTTTCTTTCTTTCTTCCCCCTTTTTTTTTTTTTTTTTTTTTCATTCTTGCCATAGAAATGCTATCTAAAGAGATGTAAATTTTTAATATGAGATTTTCCAACAGAATCGTCAATATCTTTCTATACAAAAACTCTATAATTAAAAAAAAAAAAAAAAAAGGTGATGTAATTTTGTTTCACATTGGCCTACGGATGGCGGTGTTATGCTAATTTTATTTATTTATTTATTTTCAGTTACAGGATGACTATGTCTCAGCTTATATACTATACTAGCTGGCCAGAGACCCATGAAATTTTTTACCAAAAAACATGCTCTCGGGCGCCTGCGGCGTCAATCGTAATTTGTTCGCTGTAAAAGTCACATAATATTAAAATATTAAAAAGTCAAATATTTTTAAATAAAATCTAAACAAAGCTCTAGTTCAACGTAAAATACACTCAAATCAATGAAAATCAATTAAACCAATCAAATCTCTCGTAATTCCTCATAACGTAGCTCTAGTTCAGCGTAAAATACACTCAAATCAATGAAAATCAATTAAACCAATCAAATCTCTCGTAATTCCTCATAACGTAGCTCTAGTTCAACGTAAAATACACTCAAATCAATGAAAAGAAATAAACCAATCAAATCTCTCGTAATTCTTTATAACGTAGCTCTAGTTCAATGTAAAATACACTCAAATCAATGAAAAACAAATAAACCAATTAAATCTCTCCTAAGATTCTCCATTCTGCGTCATTATAGAAATGGAAAGTTTTATTTTAATATTTTTATTAATTAAAAGAAAACTAATCAAAAATTCGAAAATCTGACTTCGATGTGCACAATGACCCTACGGAGGGCACCTTTGTAAGTTAAATTACGTGACTGTCCGAGCTACCGTTTTCGAGAACAGTGAAATAACATATATATATACAAATATTGCTCACTTAATAGTATAAGATGAATACGCCAAATTTGATATATGAGATGGATATTATGAAAAAACATATTGATTTAACTTGGGTGTACCTCGCGACAAGTTGCGATGCTACTATTCCTTTTTTGCGATTTCTTTTTGGCTGCATGTAAAGCATCTATCGATTAAAAACGCACAGAACTGCAGATGTAAAATCTATGTTAATTAAATCTTTGTGCTAGGTGGGTGAGACTGCTATATATATTATAATGCAGAAGAAACTTTTGTAATGACCACAATATACTACATTTTTTTTTTTTTTTCATTTCAACATATGAAAGTTGAAGGCCGAACGAATATTTTCCTTTATCGTTTCACAGGTATTAGATATTTCCTCTATTGAAAATTGAGTTCACCTATGACATATTGTTAATTAATTTTCAAAATAAAAGGGGAAATGATAATTCGCAAAATATTTGTCAGCGTTGATGTAATTTACAATTAAATGTAGTTATTGAAGTATATTGGGGGGGGGGAGCAAACAAAAACATAATAATAATTGAAAATGGCAGGTATGTCTATTTGCAATTTCTATTCTACGTCGGATAGTTGGGTTTTACGTCGCACTAGTGATACGCAGATGGGCAATTGCCGACGGTCTGGGACACCCCCCCTAGAGGTGGTCCGGAGATATGCCATCACAATTTTGATCCTCCACGGAAGGGATGTCTCTCCCGTTTCGGTGACCCCCAGAGGTATAATTTTTTATGGGAACATGGAGGACATTGCGGCCACGACAGATTTTACGTGCACCAGTCACCATTAGTGTACACGACTCTATTCTACGTCAAAAATAAATAAATAAATAAATAAAATACAAGTACAATTTACTATTTTAAAGTATGTTTCGAAACAGATTTTAAAATGGCTTTAATAATTTTAAGGTATAAATATTTATCACTTAAAACAATAACTTTTTTTTAATAATAAATAATTAATTATTAATAATAATAATAAACATTATTTTAAATTAATCGTGCTTTTATAGCCTAAATAATTGAACAGTACATCTTTAAACTACAGATAAAAAAGGTGGCAAATTGAGATTGACGCTTAACGGCCCTCTTCAGTTAACGTCGCCGGAAGCCCGAGCCAATGTTATTCTATGGGGAAATTTTCTTTACAAATAACTTATTAACTAATACATATTTTTAAATTCTGTTTTCACATTCAGAAAATTCTCAACTGTTAAGTGGACGGCCCTTTTTTTTAAATGTATTTTTTTTTTCTTTTTAATTTTTAATATTTTATTTTGAAATTGCAAAATGAAAAAAATTCACATATTAAAAATTCGTATTTTGCAGCTTCAAAATGAAATATAAAGAAATAATTTTTTTCAAAAAGGTCCGTCAATTTAACAACTGCGAATTTTCAGAATGTGAAAACAGAATTTAAAAATATATATTAGTTAATAAGTTATTTGTAAAGAAAAATTTCCCTTAGAATAACATTAGTTTCGGTTTCCGGCGGCGGTGAGTGAAGCGGGCCCTTAAATAAAGGCCCTCTTCAGTTAACGTCGCCGGAAGCCCGAGCCATTGTTATTCTATGGGGAAATTTTCTTTACAAATAACTTATTATTAACTAATACATATTTTCTCAACTGTTAAATTGACGGCCCTTTTTTAAAAGTGCATTTTTTAAATTTTTAATATTTTATTTTGAAATTGCAAAATGAAAAAAAGTTCACATATTGAAAATTCGTATTTTGCAGCTTCAAAATGAAATATAAAAAAAAAAAAAAAAAAAGTTTTAAAAAAGGTCCGTAAATTTAACAGCTGGGAATTTTCAGAATGTTAAAACTGAATTTAAAAATATGTATTAGTTAATAAGTTATTTGTAAATAAAAATTTCCCATAGAATAACATTAGTTTCGGCTTCCAGCGGCGGTGACTGAAGCGGGCCCTTAAATAAAAACCAAGGTTTCATTAAAATTTTTTAGAATTTAAGCTTCACATTGCTTACGTTGCAGCACGTATTATTAAAACAAGGGTTCAGACATTAATTACAGTTGACGGATAACAGTTTTGAACAGTTTAACAGAAACCATCGAAAATAAAGGTATCTTATGATAATTAGCAATGTAAAAATTGCTCAAATATAAGTGGTCAAAAATAAGTAAACGGACATAATGATTTTGAAATGAGTAGACCCTGATTACCTAATAGACACGAGAGGCATGTTCTTCCCTTGCAAAATGTTGAAAAGGCGCGAAATTAAGCAAAACTCCCCCCCCCCAGGCCCTGATTAACGCCAGGGCATGCGGGGCAGCTGCCCTGGGCTTATGCAGAAGACATATCACAGGCATATGCAGAAACTGCGCAACTTAAAGACCTCTTCTTCTACTGCAAGCCCCCCTCCCCCCAGACACAGCTTGCCCCGGGGATTTAGGTAGTCTAAGTCGGGCCCTGTGGGCCCCGAGTTGTAATCTTGTGGTCTGAAAACATTGTCTGATTATGAAAAGGCACAGTAAGCCTAATTGCAAAACTATCATTTCGAGATTATATAGGAAATATGCTAATGAAGCTTTTACACATGCATTTACAATGGAATAATTTCATATAGTGTGGTGAATAAAATCTTTCACCAGTTTACATTTTGTTGCTTGTATTAAGCGAATTTACTTGTGTGCATTTTCCCCAATTTCAGCTAACTACAAAGTTTAATGAAAAATTTATAAATTTTTCAAGGTGTTTCATAATTTATTATAAATATGCTGAACTAAAAGAAGTTCTTTAGTACAATTTCTACGAATTTAAACAGAAAGAGTTCAAAAAACAACTTTTACTCCCTCAAATTTTCAGAACTATATTTCGAGGCGGTTGTATTACTGGTGTGTGAAAGAATATAACTGTGAGAATCTGTGTTTGGAATATTGAGATTTACGATGCTGGAGGCCATTTTTTTAACATTCTAATTTACTCAATAGTGAGTACACGGAATTTTCAAATTTGTGTGTTTTTCGGAGCTATTTTGAGTCTGTGACATACTCAAAACTGATACAATTTTGCTCATTTTTAAGAAATAATTTATTTATTTATTTTTTAATTCGTTTTCCTAGGTCAAAGTGTAGAAAACACGCACTGAGAAAAAATATATATACGTCCCCACCTAGAACGAATAAGTAGTTTTTTTCTGAATCCCTAAAGTAGAAATATAGATTTACGAGTTATGCGTATACGGTAAAGGAATAGCCTGGATAAACGAAATGATCGAACATTTCTAGTCTATACTTTTCTAGATAGTGAAACAATGTTATGAATGTTATGAGTATTATTAATCTTTTGTATTGCGAAAAATTCTTGCTTGATTTCCTGGAATTGGGTGATAAACCAAAATTATTGTTACTAAAACTCATCTCTTGGGTTCACATTTATTAGCAGATATTTTTTACATAAGATTAACCACGATAATATAGGAAACCATTCTAGAATTCTAATAGGGGTTTGCTTTTCAGAAGTTATTAGCAAATGGAACTAAAATTTACTAGGATGACATGGAAATATTTTTACTAGAGACACAATTTTGTTTCCAGATGTCAGTCAAAAAAAAAAAAAGAATAAATGAATAAAAAAAATAAAATTAAATAAAATTAAAAATTAAAATTAAAATTCAGGGCGAACAAACAAATTAAGTGTTTGAAGCGTTCTGTTTTTAGCATTCATGTCTACTGCACTGCAAAAAAATCTGTCCTACTTGCTGCCAGAAATTCTCTGTAATTTGAGAATTGCTGCCAGAAATTCTCTATAATTTGAGAAAATACGCGTAATTTACGAAAAAATTAGTTGTCAGAACGTATTTTCTCAAATTACAGAGAATTTCTAGCAGCAAATAGGGCAGATTTTTTACAGTGTAGGTGCCTTTTCGTAGTAAATCAATCACGCTCAACAACTTTGTAA
Source organism: Salticus scenicus (assembly GCA_963930645.1). Taxonomy (NCBI): domain Eukaryota; kingdom Metazoa; phylum Arthropoda; class Arachnida; order Araneae; family Salticidae; genus Salticus; species Salticus scenicus. Next base: position 144,827,150 of record OZ005661.1, read on the forward strand.
TTCGTTTTTCCCCCCTCTATCGCGTATTGTTTTTGAGATAGGAACGCTAACTCCACCGTTTTCTGCCAAGTAGCACTGTAAGCTATTGAATCTTGTAGAGCATACTTGCTTTTTCTGTAGCTAGACACTTTATATATATATACAAGGTCTGTCCCGAAAGTAATGCGCCCATTTTTATTTTAATAAATTTATTTAACCGATTCGTACAATTACTCAATATTCTTCGAAATGCATCCTTCCTGCTTCAACACGCTTGTTCCAATGCGATTTTCATGCTTTATATGAGTCCTGGAAGTCCGTCACAGGGATGTCCTTTTGTAAACTCGTCGTAGCCGCCTTGATGTTCTCCATGGTCCCCAAATGCTGTCCTTTGAGGGATTTTTTAATCTTCGGGAACAAGAAGAAGTCTGGCGGGGAAAAATCAGGACTGTAAGGCAGCTGTGAGAGCGTTGAGATGCCGGCCTTGGTCAGGCTTTGACCTGAGATTTGCTCATTCTTGCCTTTTTTTGGGCGTGGGGACGACGTCATGTGCCACTCTGCGCTCAGTCTTTTTGTTTCTGGGTCGTACAAGAAGATCCAAGATTCGTCTCCACTTTCCACATTGTCCAAAAAATTCGGATTCCATCTTGATTTCGACCGAGCACTCACAAAAGGGTTCACTGAAACAGGCACTGTGACTCTGCAGAAGCTCGGAGCCGACTGACGCTGGTGGCGCTGTGTTCCCAAGACTCCACCTACACTTCCATGCAAGCGGCAACCCTGTACGACGGATAGTCACCGCAGAAGAAAATGGGGCGCATTACTTTCGGGACAGACCTTGTATATATAATATATGTATAACAATAGCCCTAGTTGCTTGGTATTTACAAGGAAGACTATGGACTTTAATGGGCATCCTGTATTTGCATTTTAGTTGATTCGTGCATTCGTACATCTACATCATCAATAGTCGAATTTTAAGTATAAAATAAGCTATAATCTAGGTGTAAAAAATGTGACATTGAAATAAAAATTGTTTTATTTAAATCTTGTAATATTAAAAAAAAAAAAAAAAAAGGAGAAGAGACAGAAATTATTGCATTTCAATTAATTAACTTTTGAGAAAAGAAAAAAATATATATATTGTACAGGCGAGTATAAGAGTTAATATAATTTACAATTAAGAGTCGATAACATTTTTTTAAGAGTCGATAACATTCTATTTAAAATTCCTTTTAAAAAATAAAATTTGTAAAACTATACGTGGAAGAGAATTTCAAAATAGTTTTAATAACTTTGAGGCATGATCAATAATTAACTCTCAATGTATGTCAACGACGAAAACAAGATTATCTTTAATTAAATCGTGTATGTATATTGTGAAGAAATAAGCTGTCGCGTAAAATTAAAACTACGTATAAAATTAAACGAGTGGATATTTCAATAAAAATCAATGTGGTATTTAAATTCTTGTTTGAATAAAAATAAAAGCTAGATTTGCAATCTGTTTATTTATTTACTATAGCAGGCTACGCCCGCTTCGCTGGCCACTATATTTAAATGAATCTCCAAAAGAATTGGATAATTATTTATTTTTCATATCACATTATAAATAAAAACTAAAATAATTACATTAGAATCGCTCTAGACCTTGCATCGGGTACTCGCTGACTACGGCAGCTCTTTCTCTGCCCGCACTGTATCGAGAGCAGGTTCCCACTGCCTGCAGAAATCTCTTTCCTATGTATTTCAATATGGGTATTTATTGACGATAGGTGGGTCTGCCATTATTTAAGAACTACGATTTTAAAGATAACTGTATCTCGGCGTCTATTAAATATTTTAGTTTTTGAACCAAGTACTTTATTGCTCATGCTATTTACACTGTATTACAATTTGATTCCGACCAATGTAATGAAATAAAATAAAAAGTAGATTTTCTTTTAGAAGGAATTAAATACATAAAAAACAAATAAATTCCAATCAGTTTAATCCTTTCTACTATATACTACCATTATTTCCTGACAAATACTATAAATTAGAAAAAAAAAAAAAAAAAAAACTTCTAAAGAAATTAAATTAACAAATGAAAAATAATTGTTGTTATACTACAAAAATTATACATAAACATAACTGTTATAAATACGTTTTTAAATTTTAAATTTAATATATTTAATTTTTTCTACTGCATTACCATTTTATTTTTAATAAATATAATAAATTAAAAAGAGAAAAAAGATTCGCCCTCAAATAAATGTATTAAATAAAAAATAAATGGACAATATTCCTGTGACGTCACAGTAGGTAAAATCGCCGAACACGTGGCCGATATTTTGTAAACAAACTAGATTCAAGATGCTATTTTATTGTTACGCATAACGCACATATATATATATATATAATGGATAAAAGATTAATAAGAACATTTTATACAGACACGCATATATATATAGACATCAAAGCTTAAATAATTAGAATTTCAATCACTTTAATAAAGTAATTTATTAAATGGAACATCCATTTAAATTTGTTAACATCGCCACAGTTCACATGGCAACTTTTAATATTACATATGTTGATTAATATGAAAGTATATTACTAAAACTGGATTAAAAGCAAAACAAAGGTATCACTATATCACTCTTACTTCAATTTCATATAATCTGTAACTCTTATAAATAATATTGCAAGATAAAAATTTTCAAGCCACAATGCTTTTCTATGGTAGAGTTGAGGATTGTTTGCCTAACCAGCTGATATTCTTGTAGCCTCGAACCCAAAATGGGAATATGGTCCATTGCATAATATAGCCGTTGCTAAGATACGCAGACGATTACAATCGAAGAATAAATTCATGAAAAAGGAAACATAAAAGCCAATGTTTAAAATCGAAAAAACATTAATTTAAAAAATTCAAACTCTCGATGAGGTGCACACCTGCAGGGTCCCAGGTACCTATATGCCAAATTTGGAAGCTCTGCGATCAGTAGTGTGTAGTATTGTTCATGTTTAGATTAGATAAATGTATTTATTTTCCTGTTGGAAAAAAAAATAAACTCGTATATATATATATTTTTTTTGGCAACAATTAAATTATGGATTCAATTTAAATGGCTAATTTTTTTCTATCATTAGCTTATTATTTTCATATTTTTATTAACTAGTATCGCCCAGTGGTCGAAACTCGACCATTTTTTTGCAAAGCGAGGCAAAGCAAAGTTATTGCCTTGTCCTAAACGGAATGCAATTGCAACACAGCTGCGGGAATTGTGTGCCGATATTCACTCTAACTGAATCAGCAGAGTTTTACTAAATATAACTATTTCTCTCTGTAGATGTTAGCCTTTCCTGAAATGAGAGAAAATCGCAACGTGAAAACGCCCCTTGTTGTGTGATACAGCCCAGAAGCTAATAGGTACCATGTCAAACCAAGGTCCAACCAAGTATCAAATTCTGTTAAATTAATTCGATTGGTTCATAAAGTACAGTGTTTGAACAAAAAAAAAAAAAAAAAAAAAAAAAAAAAGATATTTTTCAAAAATGGTCGAATTGAGTTCGAGAAATTTCAAAACGTGTAACTTTATCGAAAACTGAAAATCTAAAACTTTTCTGAATCTTATATTTTCTACTTATATATGCAGAGGAAAGAATAATAAATCCACTTTTTAAAAAATAAAAATAAGTAGTCAATTTCACTTAATTAAAATGCAAGGAAATCTCAAAACGTGTAAATTCCTCGAAAACCGGAAATCAAAAGTTTTTATGTATCTTCTACTTGCTTCTTCTACCCAGAAAAGCTAGCATGAAAGACACTTTTTTAAAAAATAAGTAGCCAATTTCAGTTAATTGAAACGTAAAGAAAGCTCAAAACATGTAAATTCAGCAAAAACGGAAATCGGAATTTTTTCCGTATCGTCTACTTATACATGCAGCAGTTAGTAACAAATCCATTTTCCTTTTATTTAGTATATTAGTTGAATATTTATTGTTTAAATATCACCCTTTGAAATGAAATGTTTATGTTTACATTCGAAACTGGAAGTTTGCCATTTTTTTTTCTGGAGTTTTGTGATTTTAAATTAAAATTTTATCAATTTTACAGAAAAAATAACTCAATCAAAGACATGTAGACAGTAACTTATATATAACTATACCCAAATATCGGAATTAAAATCGGCGGATAATTTCCGTTATTTTTTAATAATTTTTTACAAAAAATCCAATGGACGATTAACAAAGAAAATCTTTTAAATGGCTCCATGGACAGACAGTGACGTCATCACTTGGCTTGCGTATTGTGATGCTACATTATACAAATTACTGTGTCTATGGTTTTATTTGAGCTTTATGAAATTGCCAGATTTAACAACTTTCTACTTTTAGGTATTTTTTAATGTAAAGGAATACGTGTATAAAAGGGAAAAATGGGGGAAAATGCATAAAAAATAAATGTATTTTTAAATACCTTCTTGACATCGTAATAAAATAATATTTGTATTCGCACCTTCCGGCTAACCATACCTTTCGAATGATACCATTTTCAACCCTCCACTCCCATAATTAATATGTTAAAAAGGGACTACAAATTTTATGCTTGCCTATTAATATATAGATTAAAAGAAAACTAAACAGAAATTCGAAATTCTGACTTCGATGTGCACAATGATCCTTCGGGGGGCACCTTTGTGTTAAATCTCGTGACTGTCCGAGCTACCGTTTTCGAGAACAGTGAAATATATATACAAATATTGCTCACTTAATAGTATAAGATTTATTTAAATTTATTTTTATTATTATTTTTTTTTTAATTGGAGGTTGAATAATAAGTTTAAATTTTTCACACAATGCTAAATTATTTATTACCTAAATTTTAATTTTTCTTTTTTTTTCCACTATATTTTAAGTACAATGTTAAAAAGAATAGTTAAATTTTTCTCAATAATAATAAATAAATAAATAAATAAATAAATAAATATGAAAAGATGCTAATAGACAAATTTAACTGCAACCAAAATTTTAATGCAAAGTTTCCCCATTTTAGTTAATATTTAAGGGTGCTTAACATTTTAGGGTGCCTTGAATTGCTTTTTACTGAAACATTCTATTACTATTTGTACCAAGTATTTTGTGTTATTGTTAGAAATTAAGAAAATATCTATTAAAACCATTCAGATCAAAGCAGTGAAATAATAATAATATATTTCTGTAGAAAATGTTAATTAGACGTCACAGCTCCTCTGTGTTTAAATGTATGTTATATGTATTGTTGCATACTTGGGGTTCGTGAGTTGTCCGAGATTGAAAGGCGAATATAGCAGAGGCTGGAAACTTTATTTACAGAAAATTCGAGAAGATTACAGGTCTATAAACTATCAACTTCACTTTCGCCAGTAAACACAGCTTAAATAACAGTTGTCAACAGCAAATTCATAGTACAAACTGTATCAGGGCTTGAACGTACAGCAATCGACTGTAGTCCAAAGACGCTCAGAGCTCTTTCAGCAGCAATGAAAGCATTGGCGAAACTAAACTGATTTGGCGCGAAGCAATTCCTTAAATACCTGCGTAGAAAAATGTGGAAAATTCCAGAAACTTCCCAGCCAATCAAGTTAGAGCTTTCATATTTGGTATATCAATAATAAGGAGTTTTTCGCCAAGGTCGCCAAAAAATTACCAAGGAGCAAAAAATCGCCAAATTTGGTGCCAAAACCATTACCTGCCTCAATGAGGCTTTTTAACGTATTTTTAACGGGAAATGAGCTATTTTTATGCGAAAACAAGCTAGAAATGCTGAAAATTAACATTTTATAACCTGACGAAGCATCTTTGGATGAATTTACATAAAAATAACTACAATTATTTACAAATTCGTAGCAGTATTGCATATACATTAAATATGTATTAACATATCCATCATATATCTATATCTTTGTTGTTGTTGTTGTTATTTAACAGCCTTCTTCCCCAGCTATTGATTTCATTGAGCAAATTTATACTTAAAGTTACTTCCAAGACAGATAGGATAAAAAAATAAAAAAAGAAAGTTTGCAATAAGAAATCCTGCTTTAGGAGCAAACTTAATCTGAAGATAGTCCATCAAAGCAGGACACTTTTATAGCAAAACATATATTTTTATGAATTTTTAATATTATTTTCATTTTCTCGAAAATAACAAAGACATTACGGGTAGCTACTTAGTTTTCTCGCACGGATAGTCTCGTTGTCATGAAACAACATTTTCATCCAGAGTAGAAATTGAAACTTAATAATTCTTCACACACCATAAAAATAGATCTAAGCACTACCGGTTTCGAAAGGACGTGTCCTTTCTTTTTCAGGTACAAAAAGACACGTGCTAACCTTGGAGGCAAAAGCAAATTCAAATACGCAAGAATTTTGCTTTTGCTTACAAGGTAGCAGCACTTTTTTTTTTTTTTTTTTTTTTTTTTTTTGTAGCTGAAGAAGAAAGACCACGTCCATTAGAAACCGGTAATTTTACCATGTTTTTATTAACTTCGATTCTTGTTTGTTTGTTTGTCCGGCACAAATCTTGCAATCGATTTTTA
>OZ005661.1:144836194-144951194 GCA_963930645.1 Salticus scenicus
TTCAGAAAAATCGCCCCTTTCATTTGGTATCATATTTATAGGTATAGGTCTGATATTTCTAATATATTTTACCCCTTTTCAATTTTCAACCCAGATTCGGCAGAAGGTTTTATATTTATACGCATTTATATATTTTTTTATTTTCCAAAAATAAAGTGAAATATTTTTAATTTCACGTGAATAATATTAAAAATTAGAGAGAAAAATAAATAGTTGACCTACAAATGTTGGCGATTTTTTTTTTTTTTTTTTTTTTTTTTAATCAGGAATTTGTATGTGGATAAATATTTTCATAGAGATATTTGGCATTAGTTTAATATTTTTATTTAATTAAGCAGTACTTTTCTTTCCTTATTATGTACCTTATGAGGTTTTTTTATGTTCTCCACTTAATTGTAAATGATTATAATTTAGATTTTATTAAGATTTTTTATTTTTATTTTGTAAATATCAGAAAAGAGCTTTCATTTTATTTTATTTTATTTTATTTTATTTATTTATTTTGTGTATGGCACAGCTTTAGTATCGGATCCCTTTGACAAAATTTGAAATTTGGCACCGAAGTAGCTCGGACGTTTCTCGCCAAGATCTTTAATTGCCCAATTGAGATAGCCAATTCAATTCATCGCAAAAATGGCTTAAAATATTTAAAGTCACCAAAGGGGTTCCATACTAAAGCTGTGCTTTTTGTATTTATTTATTTATAATATTTTCTATTAAAGGCTTCTGTGGTCACGAAATTTGGTGCGTAAATTGTTTATATGCATCTGGCATCGTAACTGGATTTCACGAAATTCGAAATCCCCCCCCCCCCTTCTCGGGGTCGGAGGGCAATAAACATGTGTAAAACATGTATTTTTCATGTTAAACATGTGTTTTTCCGTTTGAATTCGCTTTGAATCATCTTAGAATGGCGAATTTTGGTGTGTGGATATTGATTAAGTGTACGCATTATGTACACTAGTGGGATTTTTCAAAACTCCGAACTCACCCTCTGAGGAAGGGGAAATAAGAAGTGGGTAAATTGCTGCCGAAAGCAGTGGGGACACAGACTCCTCACGTTGCGAGCGAGAAACACCTCTACTGATCACAGCGAGATCTTAGGTTATTAATAAAGATATGGGATTTTGACAACTCATTTAGGTTTAATGTCCAGCGAAGCGGGCAAAGCCTGCTAGTAAACTAATGTACACGCTCATTTTAAGACACTAAAATAAAGGGACTAAGAATAACACTGCTTTTCAAAAAAAAAAAAAAAAAAAAAAAATCGAGATCTACCAATTTTGCTGATTATTATGTAAAATGACCTCCTGAATCCGAATATGACTCCCATTTTGCCCAGTGACCCACAGTTTTCTAGATACACCACCCCCTCCCTCAATTTCTCTCCCTGTTCCATAATTTTATGACCATGAATTGGATTTGAAGAATGAAAAATAATTAATTTAACGCCTAAAAACAAAATAATATAAAGTTTAAAAAATAACATTAATAACAGATAAAAAAATATATATATAAGATATGTAATGCATAATTTCAGTGGCAAATCCCCCCCGAAAATTTTTCCCTTGTCGCAAATGTCCATGTTTTAGAATTTTCCAATTCTGTAACCCCTCAGAAGATATTTAGTGGTTAAAATAATCCTCCCCCCTCCTAAAAATCAAATTTATAGCCACAAAATCACCGAAAAAGGATAAAAATTGGGGGGCCATGCCTAAAAAACGGTGGGTGATAGGGGAAAATGGGCGTCCTATTCGTATTCAATTGGTCTTTTACATAAGAATATGCTGAAATGGTGTCAGAGGCAATTTTCATACCGAGCAGTGTAATTGGTGATTTATATATATATATATATATATATTAATGTTATTTCTTTTCCTGGTGTTTTAAAATGTTTTAACTTTTTTTTATCGCTTTACCATTAGTTTAATATTGCTGTAATCGTCAGAATATCGCAAGATATATTACCGATAAAATTGTATTACATCATTATCTAATTTTATTAAAAGATTATCTATTATTATCTAAAAGAATTAAATTAATATCGCTTATGCTGTTGTTACTTATTTATGCGTTTATTGCATTTTATTGCTAAGATAGCATTTAAAAGTTTTCTTATTTATTTATTATTTTCCCCCCTCTATATTTATAGGCCGCCTTATACTCATAAAAATGTTATAACTGTTTCGTTTACTGATTAAAACTTCTATTAATTATAAATCTTTCGATAACCTCCGGCCCACAATAGTCAAACCTCGGTTCAATCATTAGAGAAATGCACTAACAATTTCGCCTAAATTCGACGTCTAATTACCAATAATCAATACTTCTTCGTACATTAATTATATTTTATATTACGGCAGCTAATTTCACAGTAATTACATCATTTATTTTAAAACATAATGTCTTCCAGGGAACTAATTAATAGTATTTAACTACATAACAAAAATTCTGAAAGTTGCTTAAAGCCATGGAAATCCCAAACCACAGCTGATTCGTTCTTTTTCTTTTCTGTATCTTTATTTTATTAATATATAAATGTATTCCATCATGTCTCCTTCAAAATAAGATCCGGTTGAAAAGCAATCATGTTATATTTATGTCTTTTTCACATCATTTACAGTTAGTATAGGAATTTTAGCCGATCTGTATGCAGAATAAGTTTCTTGCAAAGTTTTTTTTGCAGAATAAGTTTCTTATGTAAGGGTTTATGAGCTGTATTTCAAAGTCACGGCTTTATCATGAAGGTGTATATAAATATCGTCAAGCATGTCACATGATGCACAATATACGTCTGATATTCGACCATGAACTTGGATTTATGATGGCTCTGATAAAGAGATATCGTAATATATATATATATACAGTAATCGCCGCTTAATAAAATCACTAGTTAATAAAATCAGCTGCTTAATCTGATCAAATCGTCAGGACCGGAATCAAATCAATACAAACAACTTTTAAAGCCGCCGCTTAATAAAATCAGCATCGCCGGTTAATAAACTCAAAAATATCTCCTCAGCATCCAAAAATATTATTTATGCATACAAAAAAAAAAATATATATATATATATATTTATTTGCAATTTTTTTTTTAATAGAAAAAGAAATTAAAGCACAACAAATCCTTCGTTATCGCTCATTGTTGAAGATTTTACACTTTCAGCACAGTTACAAATTAAACACGCCCCATAACTTATCTCCGTAACAATTTCAAGGAACGTATTCTTCAAAGCGCAGTAATAAAATAGAAATTTGATTTGAAATTATTTTTTTTTTCTAATTATTAGAAGGCAATTTCTAGTTCTTATTTTGAAATTACTATCATTCATGAGGTTTAAACGGAAAGATTTTAAATTTATAAGAAAAGCGTGAACTTTCGGTAAAGTATAATGATGATTTTCCTTTAACGAAAGTGCACGGGAACTTAGAATGCATTTACTTATATCTGAGAAATAATTAGTTAATTATCTACCAAAAAATAATTGATATTGCTTACTAATTCCATTATTCGTTACCTTTTGAAGTTTCTTTCGAAAGTCAGGAAAGTAATAGTTTTTCCTTAAGGGCAGGAACGTTTGCCGGATATAACAATCAGCCGCTTAATAAAATCACTTTGGCTCAGAACGAATGTGATTTTAATAAGCGGCGGGAACTGTATATATATATATATATATATATATATATATTCGATAGATATCTTAATAAACTTTAATCTTAATATTTTAGCATTTAATAGATATATATCAATACAAACACAACAAAAATAAAACTGATAATAACACATTGCTAAAACTATCACAAAAAGGTTGCGATACATGTTAAGATCCAATAAGACACAAAAACAATTTAAATTACTTACGCCCACATGAACAAAAAAAAAAAGAAAAAGAAAAAGAAAGAAAAAAGGCCCATTAAACGTAATGGCGGAGAAAGTAATTAAAGGACTTCAGAATAATAATTGGAATAAAAAATGCTTAAAAGTAGAAGTATTAATTCATCAGGAGGCAAGTACTTCCTAAAGCTGTGAAAGCTGCAACGATTTCGTAAAACAATATAGCTAACAATAGCAAATTTATATTGTTCGGGCCTCAATCAAGCAGCAAAACCATTTTGAATGAGAAATGAAATAAAATATTAAATCAAATCATCAAGGAAACCAGTGAGAAAATTAGAAAAAAAAATAAGAGTAACCACATGTAAAGCTATCAACCCAACATGGAGAAAAGGAAGTTGCCATCATGTTAATATATATACATGTATATAGTATAAAATATCGATATATATACTTTCGTAAATAATTTCTTTTTATTTGTTTGTTATATTTGAGTAATATCAAGTTGAAATATATTAACTATGATCTGCGTAATGTGTACACTCTTAAAATATTTTAAATATCAAAATGACAAAAAAAAAAAAAAAAAAGGAAGGAAAAGAAGAAATATAAATTAGAATATGCAGGGACTTAAAAAGTATTGACCTCGCTTTTATTCCTTATAAATTAATATTAGACACAAATAACAAATTACAAAGCCGCAAAAACAAAGGAGCAGAATTGTCTAAAACCAAACGAAAATTTTAAGAATTTCAAAATTTATACTTTTACAGAAAATGAATAAATAAATAAAGACTGTACTGTTAAAAATGGTTTCTTAAAAATGAGCTAAATTGTCTCAAAATTGCTCCGAAACAATGTATACTTAAATTTGAAAACTCATGTACTCATTTTAGTTCCCCATCATACTATAGGTATGGGGAACTTAGGTAATCGTGAAAATTTTCGACCTCGGTTTTTTGACATTTTTACACGTTTTCAGGTGTGAGGAATCCGAAAATGACAAAATTTGTATGGTGTCTGTCTGCAGGGTGTCTGTTAGTGGGTTAGTCCGTTAGTTTGTTAGTCTGTTTATACGATATCTCACAAACAAATGATCGCAGAGAGGGCAGATCAGTTTTAAAATATTACTTTCGATACTGGCAAGAACTCTATTCATTTGCAGCATTCGAATTAAAAAACTTCGTAAGTTATTAGAAATTTACGATTTTCTTAACATGGGAGAATAGGACAAAAATTCACTTAAACGTGCATTAAATGGAAACTTTATACTGTAAAAATGTCAGACCAGCTTTAAAATATCAGTTTTGATCCCGGAATGAACATCAGTAACTATAAATATGCTACTTTGAAAATTTCGCAAGTTATTGGAAATTTACGAATTTCTTAACATGGCAGAATAGAGCAAAATTTCACATAAACGTCAATCTTGAGGGATATTTTCATCGTAAAGATGTCAAACTACTTTCGAAATATTATTTAGGATACTGTCATGAATATCATAGACTATGATTTTTCCAATTTAAAAAATTCGTAAGTTATTTGGAATTTACGATTTACTTAACATGTCAGAATAAGGCAAAATTGAGCATAAACTTCCATTTTGAGGATCATAAATACATTAGACAACTTCAAAATTACATTTATGATATTTGTTTGAACCTGATTGAATACAAATATTCTAATAGGAAAATTTCGTAAATTATTCGTAATTTACGATTTTATGAACATAGCGAAATTGTAAATTTTTCACATAATTATGAATTTTGAGGATTATTGCATTGGAAAGAGTAGCATGAAAACTAAACAACGGAATTGATCCTGATAAAATAGATTAATAGATTAGAATAAGATAAATATATCGAAGTGAACGGTGGATAGCCTATTAGGCGGGGATTTCATTCTGTCACTGTATCAAGCTTCGGTCAAATTCATTTCTTTTAACATGATTATAATATGTCTCGCACTAGAAATATATGAGAACATAAATTGATGGGGAACTGAGCAGAGTCCATCTATGCCAACTAGTTTTTGAGTATATTGACATGCTCAAAAATGGGGTTGACCAATAAGAATCCTAATATCCCCATTTTTGACATGTCATTATACTTAAAAATGAGTACATGGGTTTTCAAATTTAAGTATATATTGTTTCGGAGCTATTTTGAGACAATTTAGCTCATTTTTAAGAAACCGTTTTTAACAGTGTGTAAAATGTGCTCCACAAGTTAATAAAGTAATTTTTTTTAATTTCTGCATTGTATAATAAAATATTTGGGAGTTATCTTAGCTTTAAACAAAATTTTTAAGAGATTAATCAGAGATTAAAACCACAGATTATGAAGACATAGTTATTTAGTTATTTTACCATTGTTTTTACTCAGAATTTGTGTATAATATTTGACACACGACCCGTAGAAATGTTTTTTTTTATACCTAGAAAAATTATGTGGAAGCATTGAAAAATGGTTTACATTAGCATTTCTTTTTAGTTAAATCTCTCTAAATAAATATACATTTTTTTTCCCGCTATTATGGTTTTTAAAATTAAAGTCAGATTTTAAAATTTTTAAATATTTAATTTGCATATTAATCAATCATATCATATACGCATGGCATGGATGTTACATACTTTGATTTGTTACATACAAATCACATGAGATCAGATTATAAGAATTTTAAGAGTTGAATACAGTAAAACACACGATTTTACTTTTCCTTGTGTATAGAAAAATAAAATAATTTATATAAAGAAAGTATTGGATTCATAAAAGTATTTACCTGAGGTTTTTGATGATTCATTGCGTTTTGAACACACGATTGGGCTAATTTTGAAATCTCTCTCTCTGTGTGCAGCACAAATTATATCAGTTCAGTAACTCAAGAACTACTAATTAATGAAATTCTACGAAACTATGTTTTTAGAGCAACTTGATGTAAATTGTAGATGTAAAATATAGATAAATAAAGATAAATAAAGATAAATTGTAATACTCGAGTACAAGGTATTTGAACAGTAGAATACAGTAAAACACACGATTTTACTTTTCCTTGTGTATACAAAAATAAAATAATTTATATAAAGAAAATATTGGATTCATAAAAGTATTTACCTGCATTGCGTTTTGAACACACGATTGGGCTAATTTTGAAATCTCTCTCTCTGTGTGCAGCACAAATTATATCAGTTCAGTAACTCAAGAACTAATTAATGAAATTCTATGAAACTATGTTTTTAGAGCAACTTGATGTAAATTGTAGATGTAAAATATAGATAAATAAAGATAAATTGTAATACTCGAGTACAAGGTATTTGAACAGTAGAATACAGTAAAACACACGATTTTACTTTTCCTTGTGTATAGAAAAATAAAATCATTTATAAAGAAAGTATTGGATTCATAAAAGTATTTACCTGCGGTTTTTGATGATTCATTGCGTTTTGAACACACGATTGGGCTAATTTTGAAATCTCTCTCTCTGTGTGCAGCACAAATTATATCAGTTCAGTAACTCTAGAACTAATTAATGAAATTCTATGAAACTATATTTTTAGAGCAACTCGATGTAAATTGTAGATGTAAAATATAGATAAATAAAGATACATCGTAATATTCGAGTACAAGATATTTGAACAGTAGAATACAGTAAAACACACGATTTTACTTTTCCTTGTGTATAGAAAAATAAAATCATTTATAAAGTAAAACACACGATTTTACTTTTCCTTGTGTATAGAAAAATAAAATCATTTATAAAGAAAGTATTGGATTCGTAAAAGTATTTACCTGCGGTTTTTGATGGATCATTGCGTTTTGAACACAGCTACACATATTATATCAGTTCAGTAACTCAAGAACTAAATAATGAAATTCTACGAAACTATATTTTTAGAGCAACTTGATATAAATTGTAGATGTAAAATATGGATAAATAAAGATACGTCTTAATATTCGAGTACAAGATATTTGAACGGTAGTTATTAGTATCTTCCGTCTTTAAGGGGTTACATGGGGTTTTAAAATTTCAAAACAAATATATAATTTTTAAAATCTAATAGTATATTAGGTCTACAATATTTTCCCCAAGTTTCAAGTAATTGGAGTAAAACTGTAGGAGAGTGAGCCGTTGGAAATTCCTCGCATCAAGGTTCCTTTAATCTGTACTTAAAACTTTGATAGATGTTTTCTATAAATACTATTTTTAATGGGCTCTTCCCAGCGTCGTCTGCTCAATCACGTGATAGAGGAAAACGAATAGTCGAATTCTGAGAATCGAATTCAATTAAATATTGTTCTTAAGAACAAAAATTTTAATATTTAATATAAAATAAAATAAAAGTAATATTGTGCATTTGTAAACAGTAGAATAATTGTATTTGTAAATTTAATAATTTTTAAGAAACATTTTATGTCTTTATTTATTTTTACCTATAAGAATCGATTTTTGTATATTGTAGTGTAACTGTAACGTTAACTGATCTAGCAATAAATAATAGCTTCTTGTGGAATGTTTACGGATTATAATTTGAAATTTTAAAATGTTTTCATTTATTTTAATTGCATACAGGTGTTACAACATGTTAATTAACTTAGTGACTGGTCAAAATGGATTTACGCAGTACGACATTGCACTGTCACTGATTTAAGTACGAAAAATCAGAGTATTTAAACATGGTCTTCATGAACATCAATAACAGGTATAAACTAAATGATGATTGTAAATGTATACAGCAAACAAAAGATGATGAATAATGATATAAATGGATTAAAAAAGCTGATGTATAAAAAATAACACAGATTAAATACGATTGATCAAAAATAAGAATAGAAAATATGTTATTTCAGCAATCGCTCTAGATAAACAAGACTTCGTCTGCTATTTGTTTTTCCTCTATCATGTGACCTCTGACGTCAGGTGGAAAGAGTCCATTCGGAGGACAGAATTTCACAAAAACTAAAGCACATTTTTTATTGAAATTTTGCACACTTCTTGAAAAAAAATCTGGAGTGACTGCACTCGACTTTCCGAACATTGAGTAATTAACAGTTTTGTAGATAAAGTAAAGAAAGGGGAGTTGTTAAACAAACAAAAGAGAGAAAACCATAATAGAGTGTTTGAGTATTTTTCTCCATATATCACACGATGTTTTACTTAACGCTACTGAACTTTGAGACCATAAGATAGTAATGATAAAGAATGTTTCGCTGTGTCCCTGTAAAAAAACTATAAGTGCTAGATTCATCAAAATGCTTATAGTTAGTGCAACAGTGATTTATAATATTCATATAAATTTTCAGACCAATTGAATGAGGCGTTTAGATGCTATCGCACTTTTAAAAATTGGGTCCCATAGGCCATAATGATAAAGAATTTTTCTTTGTGTCCCTGTAAAAAGTCTGTAAGTTCTAAATTCACCAAAATCTATACAGTTCGTGCAACTGTGACCTATAACATGTGTACAATATTTTTGCTCAGATTAATAAAGCGTTTAGGACGCTATCGCACTTTTAAAAATTTGGCCCCGTAGGCCATAATGGTAAAGATTTTTTCCTGGTGTCCCTGTAAAAAAACTATAAGTGCTAGATTCACCAAAATCAATAGGGTTCGTACTATGGTGACTTACAATATACGTACCAACTTTCAACTTATTCGAACAAAGCGTTTAGACGCTAAAGTGTTCACTCACAGACATGCACACACACACACACACACATACATACATCATCGTAAAATTAGTGAAAACGGTCTCAGGGGACCTCGAAACGTATAGAAACATCAAAATCTGATATTCGGATTTTTGACATGATTACAATACTTTCCTCACTATAGTTTTCGGAAAGCAAAAAATTGACTAATGAATGAACGAGTTTCTTTCTTTCTTACTTTTTTTTTTTTTTTTTTCGCTTTTCGATTAATTTTAGAAGATTGTGTGTAGGGTAAATCGTGCTGAAAATTACACTGTTTATCTTAAACTCTGCCAAATACAAAAATTTATTATTTTATTTTATTTATTTATTATTTTTTAATTCATCGTTGATGTCCGAGCTGCACTTATTTAATACTAACGGATTTCTTTCTTTCTTTCTTTTTTTTTTTTTTTTTACCCGAGCACCACGAGGGCATTTTTTTCTGAAGGGTTTCCTCAAACCAAGGTCTAGCGGTTGAATTTTTCAAATATTCTAAAGAAGATTTTATAAAATATGTATCACTTTTTTAGAAGCTCAAAATTTCGAATAAAATAATTTATTTACAATATTAAAAAAAATAAAAAGCGAGAAAAAAAAAATATTTTTTTTGTTTTAATTCATCGTTGAAGTCCGAGCTGCACTTATCTACTAACGGAATTTCTTTCTTTCTTTCTTTCTTTTTTTAATTCTAGATAAAGCTATCATGATTTTTCCTGGGCAGCATTTTTTTCTGAAGGGTCTCCTGAAACCAGACCAGGTCCTACCCGTTGAATTTTTCAAAATTTTTAAGGAAGATTTTATAAAATATATATTACTTTTTTACAAGCTCAAAATTTGAATAAAATAATTTTATTATATTAAAAAAATAAAAAGTAAGCAAAAATATGCTTTTTTTTTTTTTTTTTTTTTTTTTTTTTTTTTAATTCATCGTTGAAGTCCGAGCTACACTTATCGACTAGCATAATTTCTTTCTTTTTTCTTTTTCTTTTCTTTTCTTTTTTTTTTTTTAATTACAGATAAAGCTATCAGGAGTTTTCCTGAGCACCACGAAGACACTTTTTTTCTGAATGGTGTCCCCAAACGAGCACCCACCGGTTGAATTTTTCAAATTTTTTAAGGAAGATTTTACCAAATATATGTTACTTTTTTTACAAGCTCAAAATTTTGAATAAAATAATTTATTTTTTTATATTAAAAAAATAAAAAGTGAGAAAAAATATGCTTTTTTTTTTTCTCCTTATCCTTCGAGACCCATGCAACCCCTCAAAAACGAAAGATCAAGTACGTTTGCGAATGTTAGGTAAAAAATTCTTTACGTAATTTCTCCGTCTCAGTGACTCATAAATACATCTTTGTATTACAAATATACTTTTTGTCTCCCATTTATGACAGTATGACACACCTTTTTCCTTCTTTTTTTCTCTTCTTTTTAATCTTCTTAAAAAAAAAAAAGAAAATCGAGAATCTTAAACTGAAAAGAGGAAAAAACAAACAAACATTCGTATAGGAAGTTGAGTTTTCTTCATTCAATGATTGTGCAAATTCTTCTCAAACTTAGAGATTTGGAAGAAATCAAACAGGATCAAGCTTAACTTAATCAATTCAATGTCAACATTTCTCTTTTTAGTTCCCCATCATACTATAGGTACGGGGAACTTAGGTAATCGTGAAAATTTTCGACCTCGGTTTTTTGTCTTTTCTACACGTTTTCAGGTGTGAGGAATCCGAAAATGACAAAATTTCTATGGTGTCTGTCTGTAGGGTGTCTGTTAGTGTGTTAGTGGGTTAGTGTGTTAGTCTGTTAGTGGGTCAGTCCGTTAGTTTGTTAGTCTGTGTACACGATATCTCAAGAACAAATTGTCGCAGAGAGATCAGATCAGTTTTAAAATATTACCTTCGACACTGGCAAGAACCCTATTCATTTGCAACATTCGAATTTAAAAACTTCGTAAGTTATTAGATATTTACGATTTTCTTAACATGGGAGAATAGGACAAAAATTCACTTAAACGTGCATTAAATGAAAACTTTTTACTGTAAAAATGTCAGACCAGTTTTAAAATATCAGTTTTGATGCCGGAATGAACATCAATAACTATAAATATGCTACTTTGAAAATTTCGCAAGTTACTGGAAATTTACGAATTTCTTAACATGGCAGTATAGGGCAAAATTTCACATAAACGTCAATTTTGAGAGATATTTTCATCGTAAAGA
This sequence comes from Salticus scenicus, assembly GCA_963930645.1. Classification (NCBI taxonomy): domain Eukaryota; kingdom Metazoa; phylum Arthropoda; class Arachnida; order Araneae; family Salticidae; genus Salticus; species Salticus scenicus. The sequence continues at coordinate 144,847,937 of OZ005661.1, forward strand.
TGTCAGACTACTTTTGAAATATTATTTAGGACACTGGCATGAATATTAATGACTATGAATTTTCCAATATAAAGATTTCGTAAGTTATTGGAAATTTACGAATTTCTTAACATGTCAGAATAGAGCAAAATTTCACATAAACGTCAATCTTGAGGGATATTTTCAGCGTAAAGATGTCAAACCACTTTCGAAATATTATTTAGGATACTGGCAGGAATATCATAGGCTATGATTTTTCCAATTAAAAAAAATTCGTAAGTTATTTGGAATTTACGATTTACTTAACATGTCAGAATAAGGCAAAATCGATCATAAACTTCCATTTTAAATTTAATTTAAATTATTTTTTAAAAGTATTAAATTTTATAATGAGTAGAAACTTAACATAAAATGGTGTCTATCAATTGAGCATAAACTTCCATTTTGAGGATCCTAAATACATTAGACAACTTCAAAATTAAGTTTATGATATTTGTTTGAACATGATTGAACACAAATATTCTACTAGGAAACTTTCGTAAATTATTCTTAATTTACGATTTTATCAACATAGCGAAATTGTAAATTTTTCATATAAATATGAATTTTGAGGATTATTGCATTGGAAATAGTAGCATGAAAACTAAACAACAGAATTGACCCTGATAAAATAAATTAATAGATTAGAATAAGACAAATATATCCAAGTGAACGGTGGATAGCTTATTAGGCGGGGATTTCATTCTGTCACTGTATCAAGCTTTGGTCAAATTCATTTCTTTTAACATGATTATAATATGTCTCGCACTAGAAATTTATGAGAACATAAATATGATGGGGAACTGAGCAGAGTCCACATATGCCAACTAGTTTATTTCTTCAAAAGCAAGAAGCTCAAAAAGAGAGTAAAAAAATTATGCTACATTTTAATATACACAAACAATGATCTATCTTATATATACTGTCAACAGAAAGCTAGAATCAGAAAATAATAATATCAATTTAATAGAAAATTCCTCACAAATTCAAAGGCAACACGTTTTACTTTATTTTTTATGATCAGGAAAAAAAATCTAAAAAGAAGAGAGACAAAAATATAAAAATGTATACTTGTAATAAGCGTTATGATATTTATAATATAGTAAGTCAGGTTAATCACATTTTTTTTTCCAAGAGAGAATCAGTTATAAAGGAAAATATTTATAACATATATTTATATATATTTGAATTTGAATTTATTTTCTATTAAATTACATATGCACAACTAGTAGGTCTGATTCACTGATTTAAAAAAAAAAAAAAAAAAAAAATCGATCTTAAAGGAGTTTTAACTGCTTAATTTATTAAACTTTCACTCCTTATCCGTGATATACCGAGAGACAGAAAATTAATTACAGATGGAGAAAATATTTAACGGACAGAAATCTCTGTAAAATAATACTTAAATGTCTATATTATATACTAGGGCTGTATCGATTAATCGATTAATCGGTTCAGTTAATCGATCAATGCTTTGTCCCGATCAATTTTTTTAATCGATTTAATCGGATCGATTAATTCGATTAAAAATTTTCAAAATTCGATTAAAATTTTCAAACTACGAATTAAAGTAAAAATGTTGTTCTGCCCACAAAATATTTTTTCCCATATTTTGCCAACAAACATTATAAGAAACATCCATCAAATAATGAAAAAGCAATAAAATAAAATAAAATAAAATAAATAAATAAATAAAAATAAAACCTCTCAAAAGAAGTTGTTGCACTTTTGTTGGTAGAGAAAAGGAGGAGGACACTTATTAAACAAAATGCCTCTTCATGTGCATGCTGGAGCAACACCACCTGTCTGTAGCCTTCTACAGAAAGTGTTGGCTAGGGTAGAAACAAGAAGCTTTCAAAAAATGGAAATGCTGAAGATTAAAAAAAAAAAAAAAAGGATTGAGATTTCCATTATTTCTTTGATGGGGGAAATGTCAACAGAGTTTCACAGTATCTTCAAGCGTTTATTTTCTGTTCAGAATTGCTGATAGTAACTATTGAAGTAGAAACAGAAAATAACATTCTGTGTTCTAGTCCGAAGTGACAAAGAAGAACTAAAATATAAGAATTTGAGATTTTTATGATAATGATATGGAATTTTGAGAATTCATTTAAAAATAGTAACACTTAAAGTCATTAATTATTACGTTGAAAATTTATTTAAATTTCAGTTATGAAACAGATATAATTAATTAGACAAAAATTTTGGAAAAAAAAATCTTTTTTTTCAGTCAAACTTATGAATAATATGTATATATATATATATATACACACACAATATGAGAGTTTTATTCATCATTGAAATAAAATTATATAAAGAAAAATGAAAACCGATTAAAAATCCGATTAATCGATTAATGAACTACGATTAACCCAGTTAAAACTCTTAATCGATTCCCACCCCTATTATATACATATATATATATAACGATATTTACTGATAGAAAGCAATAATAATTTTATTTTAAACAACCCAAAATTTCTACAGTATTTGAATGTTAATCTAAGTCTATAATTTCAAGAAATTCTAATGAAACTTTCCTAAAAACGAAATGGATTCATTGCATGACGAAATCTGAATTTAAGTGCCAGAAGTTGTGAAACTATTGATTATCGCACTTGGCTGTATTAAGTAATTACATTATCCAAATTACTTTAAAATATCGATAGTGGCCTGATTTAAAAGTATTGCTGTGAACGAGATCTTGTTAACGATAATGGAAAATTTTAATATTCATTTTAATGACATTCGTTTAATTAATTGGAAGTAAAAGAGAAGAAGGATCTCTGCTTAAAATAAAAATAGAAACAATATCTACATATAATAGAAGAAGATGTGTGTTTGCGTGTGTATGTCCGCCGCTTTGAAGGCAAACGGCTCGTCACAGGAGTCACGGGATTTTGCATGAAGCTTCGTTTTTAACCGACTTCAAAAAAGAAGGAAGGTTCTCAATTCAAACCGTATGTTTTTTTTTTTTATGTTTGTTAACTCATAACTTCTTAACGGATGCTCTGATTTTGATACTTTTTGTTTTGTTGAAAAGGTCTTGGTCTAAAATAAGTCCCACTGTAATATCTTTACCATCTAAAGAAAATACAGGGTGCCCAAAAAAATCAGTCCCAACTCTTTTAACTGCAAAGCGGCTGCAGCTATAGTGATAAAAATGGTATGTAAGTATAGCAAAGTGGCCATGCAGTACAAGGTTAAACCGCTTGCAGCGCCACCTGGTGGAAAATAGCGGAGTTAGGGTTCCTATCTCGAAAACGGTTCTAAAGAAAAAGGAATTACAAAGCTGAAGAGTATCACCGATTTAGTACAAAAAGATAGTTTAGACATTCATGCTAACGTTCCTATCTCGGAAACGGTTCAAGACAGGGGGGAAAAGTGAATTATAAAATTTCAGAGCATCATCGATTTAGTACGAAAAGATTGTTTTGACATTGATGCTAAAAATACAAGGCTAAAAACGTGCATTTTTTTGTTCGCAATTTCTTACATTATACACATTTGAGCTACATTGCTCACGTTGTAGCGTAGCTGGTGAGACATACGCTATATAGTTTAAAATACGGTTAGTTGATACTTTTTGTTTTGTTCACAGATCTTGGTCTGAAGTAGGTCCCATTATAACATCTTTACAATCTAAAGAAAATAAAGCGCTATCTGGTAAAAAACAGCGGAATTAGCATTCCTATCTCAAAAACGGTTCAGGATGGGAGAAAAGTTAATTACGAAGTTGTAGAGCATCATCGATTTACTACGAAAAGACAGTTTTTAGACATTACTGCTAAAAATAGAACGCTTAAAAAGGTCAGTTGTTGGTTCGCAATTTCCTACACTGTGCACACTTGAACTACGTTGCACACTTTGCAGCGTAGCGGATGACACGTATACTCTGTGGTTCAAAGTACTGTTACTGCAAGCGGTCACATCGATTAGCGCAAAGTCGTTTTCAACCAACTTTAGAAAGGAGGGTGTTCTTAATTCGAGCTATGTGTTGTTGTTGGTGTTTGTAAGCTTATAACTTCGTAAGAGATACTCTAATTACCGACTTCAAAAAGGACGAGGTTCTCAATTCAAAGCGTATGTTTTTTTGTTTTTCTTTGTTAGGTCATAACTTCTGAACGGATGATCCGATTTTGATACTTTTTGTTTTATTGTAAAGGTCTTGGTCTGATATAGGCCAGATTGTAAGATCTTTACGATCAAAAGAAAATACAGGGTGCCCAAAAAAGTCAGTCCCGGCTCTTTTAACTGCTTAACAGCTGCAGCTATAGTCATAAAAGTGGTATGCAGGTATAGTAAAGTGTACATGTGCTACACGATTCATCCGCCTAAAGTGCCATCTGGTGGAAAAAAGTGGAGTTAGCGATCCTATCTCGGGAACGTTTCAAGACAGGGGGAAAAAGTGAATTATAAAATTGCAGAGCATCATCGATGTAGTACGCAAAGATAGTTTACACATTAATGCTATACATAGAACGCTTAAAACGTGCATTTGTTTGTTCACAATTTCCTATTTTGTGCACACTTGAACGACATTGCATATGTTGAAGCGTAGCGGGTGACATTTATGCTATGTAAAACTCAAAGTATGGTTATTGTAAGCGGTCACATCGATTAACGCATAGGCTTTTTAAGCTGACTTCATAAAAGAAGAGGTTCTCAATACAAACCATGTTTATCATTGTTGTTGTTTTTGTTGAAATTTGTTAGCTTATAACTTCGTAAGGGATGATTTAATTTTAATACTTTTTTTGTTGTCGTAATGATCTTGGCCTGAAATAGGTTTCATTATGATTTCATTAAGATATAAGCAAATTACAGGATACTCACAAAAGTCTGTTCTCACTCTAACTGCTGAACGCATGCAACTACACTGGTAAAAGCAGTATGTAAGTATTGATGTTGAAACTTCTGTCCGTCAGCTGCAATGCATATTTGCTCTTTGTTTGAACTTTATCCTGCACAATTTCCAGCGCATCGGGTGTCACGTATTCACTGTAAAGTTCAATATATATGCCTAACAGAATTTTCGGTTAGGAATACAGCGTATCCGTTCTTTATATTTCTAAAGACTTTTTAATTTAACGTAAGTTCGTTCAATAGATAGTATTTTGCTCATATCTGATGGGAAAAATCAGCCATTTTGTTAAAAACAAAATAATAAAGGTACAAAAGGGCATTATTTAAAAGGAAAAAGAATATAAAAATACAAAAGCTGTTTTACTGAAGACTACAAAGCTGTTTTATTGCCTTTTAAAAGCCTAAGACAGAAATACAACGTCATATTTATGACCTGCACGTGGAACTCTGAAAGGGGACCACACGCTAAGCCCCTTCAGGCGACCGCCAAGAAAAAGCCCCTGCGAAATCGTAAGGAAGGCAATAAAAATTATAGAAGCAAGCTGATTGGTAAAAAATGGGTCCAATAAGAAGCAGTGCCAATAAAAAAAGAAAATGCAAGGAGGGAACCGCCCAAAAATTATAATGAGGAAAATGAGAAGAAGTTTTAAAATTTAGATTTTCTTCTAGCTGTTGCATTCGTGATGAGATGACGATAAAATGTTTTGGCTGTAGCTCTGTCAATTTGTGTAAGTGATGAAATCATGTGAAGATTCTGACGGCCTCACGCCTACGCTAAGATGTGCTCTGCAGTGCTCCCCAACACTAGTGCTCCCAGGGATGATCCTTTACTATGCCCCGCATGCATCATAACTTCGAGTAATCTGGTGAGAAATCTCTTCATTCATTTTGGTCAGTAGACAATCATTTAACTTTGCAAACGCATGCAAGTATGCATATTTTCTAAGTACTCATCTTTAGCACCATTGATGCCAAATCAAAGATCATTGTTATATCATTTATATTGTATGGTAAAATTATAGAGTAATCAATTTAATTAGTATTCAAAATTTGGATATTTAATAAAGAAATTAATTAAAATTATATGAATCTAATATTATTTGAGAGTAAATTTATTTATTACTAACCATATTATTTTTCAGATTAATGTTTGTATTTTAATTAGGATTAATTTTAGGGCATTTCACAACGCATGCCCGAATATCGAATTGATATTCAAAGTGTACGACCATGAAGCTGTCACTTTGGAGCCACGAAAAGGAGGGTAGTCTGATTTTGGTGAATATCCGCCCTACACCCCCTTTCCGGATTTGGTGCCGTGTTTTTAGTGACGAATTTGGCACAGTTAAATTACAAAATTCTTCCGCGTTATTTACTAAAATTTAATCCCATTAAAATTATTAAAGTTAGCGGAAAAACAAAAAAGTAAAAATAAAAGATGAGTACAGAGAAAAAAAAGATTTAAGCAAATATAATTGTTTGTACGTATACTAACACTCCACAATTATGTGTATTTTATAATTGGTGTCTTTTATTTAGTTATATATGTGAAATGTAGACATGAAAATCAAAGATTAATGTCAAAAATAATTAAATAACAGAATTAATATAGAAAGAAGATATATAGATTATATAGGCTTGTGTGGATAACATAATAAAAATATGTATGTGTATAAGCGTATAATATAAAAATAATAAGAATAATAATAAAATTTTAGTATCTTATTTATCTCATGGTGTTATATATATATATATAAAAAGAAAATTCTTAGGAGTGTTATAAAGAGTAATCACTTCATAAATAAATTGAAAGTGGTAGAGTATAGTGTGTTTGCAAATTTATAGGAGATTTATAGCAAAATTAACAGAGGTATTATTATAAATTGAATTTCTTTTTCAAGAAATTGCATGCTTAAAGAAAAGCCTTATATACAGGGGTAACAAATAATGTGCAAATAAATAAATTGATTAATTAAGAAACTTGTGAAAATAAATTAAAATAATATTTGCAAAAAACAGAAAGTTATTCCTGTATATATGCTAATGGTATTTTGTGTATATATATTTTGATTTTATATACATTGTATTTTATTGCATATTTTGGAGGGGTAATCAATTTAATTAAGCAAAAAAAAAAAAAAAAAAAAAAAAAAATTCGCGTATGAGATCCTCTATACCAAGATTGGCAAAAAAGAAAATAAATTACGCGGAAAATAAAGAAATAAAATTAAATGAAATTTCTAAAGAGAGAAATAAACCAATTAAGAAAATGGCAGACAAAATTGTAATAAGTTATGATGCTATCCTGAATAGTCTACCCAACTTTGACGGAAAAAAAAATAATAATATCGTAAACTTTCTAAAAGAATTCGATACGCTAGCTGAGGAAATTAAGCTACCAGAAAACTTAAAAGTAATATTGTTAAAAGCCAAAATAACGGGCCAGGCAAAAGAAAGCCTAATTAACGACGAAGACACAAATAATATAAACAACTATGATGACATTAAACAAAAATTACAAGAATTATTCAAAAGGGAAATCTCGTTTGACAACTCGCAAAATGAATTCATGAATTTGAAACAAACACCGACACAATCAATAGAAGAATTCACAAAAATATTCAACAGGGCGGCAAACAACTATTTAAAAGATTCAGGCCACTCAGAAAAAACTGGGGCTAAACAATTCCTAGATACGATTAAATTGACAAAATTTTTAGAAAGCATAAGGCAGGATATTGCATTAGAAGTTAGAAAAATGGCACCAGACTCGATAGATAAAGCAATTAAATTGGCTAAACAAATCGAAAGCGCTTTTAACGCTTCGAAAATAGAAGAAATCAACACTACTTCCAAAGAGGAAGACAAATTATATGAAATGCTCCTAAATATGACAGTCAGACATAATGAAGAATTAAAAGAAATACAAAAACAATTAAAAGAGAGCAAAGAAATTCAGTTTAAACAGACACAGGTACCAAACACAGAAAGTTGCAATATTTGTAAAAAAAGAAATCACACAACAGAAAACTGCTGGTTTAATGAAACAAATAAAAACATGACACAAAATAAACGGAGATATCAAAATAAAGATTTAAGGGGAAATAATTCACATCAAAGTAGATTCCCAATAACAAACCATCAAAATTATCAAACTTATCCTCCGGTGAACTATTCTTATAATTACCCACCGCCTAATAATTTTCCAAATTACGCTGCACAATCCCAAAACATTCCCCACTTCGAAAATTTTGCCTATCCACAACATTACACAAATCAAAATGGATATAATCAAAACAATAGGGGTGCTAGACCCAAAACAACATATAAAAATCAAGGCTATAAAAACCAGGAAAACTACAAAGGAGGTTTATAAATAAAACATATAACAATAACTCAAGCCCAGATAAACCTCCAAATTTCGGGCTTAAAACAAAAACTAATACCTACGGAAATTCATACACACAGAAAAAAAATTACAAAAAACATCACAGTAAACAGTATGACACAATAGCCAGTGTAAGCGACGGATCACAACTACCGCTAATTAATATAAAAATTAAAGACTTAGAGATAACAACTTTAATTGATTCCGGAGCTAGTTTATCAGTCCTATCACCAGACATTTTCCAAAAATTAAAAGAAGCAAACGTTAAAATAAAATATCTGGCCAGACAAGTAAGGATTCATACGTTAAACAATGAAAATATACCATTCAAAAAATGCATCAAAATATCTTTTAAAATACAAAACATATTCGCAACTGGAACATTTTACGTTACAACGAGAAACCTAGATAAAAAATACAAGATCATACTTGGATATGATTTTCTAAAGAACAATCATGCAATATTAGATTGTGAACAAAAGGCCTTATACCTAAAGAACAAAGAAATACCCTTAGAAGGCAGAGACACAGTACAAAAAATAAATGAAAATGAAATAAATGTTATTTCAGAAATTGTAAATACGCAGACACAGAACTCACAAAATAATAGTGAAAATACTATGAGCCAACAAAAACCGGCAAAAAATTCAAATAATCACGAAATTCAAGACGATTTCACAGAGAATATAGAGAACAAAAACAATAATACAAATACTCAAAAAATCAAAGAAAAAACAAATAAAAAAAATAAAAAGAGAATTTCGCATAAAAACATGATTATGCCAAAAGCGGACAAAAAATATGGCTTAGAACCAGGTGAAACAAAAGTAATTACATTAAAATGTCCACCCAGTTTACAACCAAATCAAGTAATTTTATTAGAACCCCTAAGGCATAACATTACAATTAAATATGACCAATCCTTACATCAAGTCAATGAGAAAAATACGATACACTTAATGGTTCAAAATGATAGTGAAGAAAAGATAATGATAAACAAAAAAATGAATATTGGAAAAATATGCACAGAATTTGAAATAAAATTAAATGGATCAAAAACAGATAACACTCCCAAAGTATATGAAATGAATAATTTAACAATGAGTGAAATTCAAGAATTAAGAGAAAAAGAATTCAATTTACAAGATTTTGATCTTGAACACTTAGATCAATCACAAAAAATTAAATTTCAAAATTTACTAAAAGATAATATACAAGCGTTCTCAAAATCATACAAAACCTTGGGACAGACTTCAATAGTGGAGCCCAATTTTAAATTACTCCACGATTATCCAATTTCTACTCGACCTTACAAAATTCCGCAAAGTGTAAGAAAATTTGCACAACAGGAAATAAACAAATTATTGGACGCAAACATAATAGAAAATACAACGTCAAGCTACGCATTTCCGGTTATATTTGTTAAAAAAAAAGGCAAACTCAAAAACTAACGACCCTAATAAAACTTCGTACAGGTGTGCTATAGATTACAGATTGCTAAATAATATTTTACAGGGCGTACCATATCCCATTCCGGATATTAAGTCACTTTTAAAAGATATAAGTGGCAAAAAATATTACACAGTGCTGGATTTTCATTCAGCCTTCTTCCAAATAAATTTAAAAAAAGAAGACAGACCAAAATTTGCCTTCATTACTGAATTTGGTAAATTCCAACCTACGCGACTAAATTTTGGTAATAAAATAAGCACATCAGTATTTGCGGAACTAATCGATAAAGTGCTAGGAAAATTTGATCAATATAAAGTACGTTATTTCATTGATGATGTTATAATAGCAGCTGATAGCATCAATGAAATGTTAAACTTATTACAACAAGTACTAAGCACATTAATTAAAGAAAACCTAACAATAGAACCTTCAAAAATGCAAATATGCAAACAAGAAATAGAATTTTTGGGATTTAAAATCAATAAAAATGGTTATGCACCGGCCAATAAAAACATTCAAAAAATTCAAAAATTAGAAAGACCCAAAAACAGAAAAAGGCGTAAAATCTTTACTGGGTCTAACAAACTATTTCGCATCACTGATAGACTATTACGCTGAAATAGTAGCACCATTAAATGAGCTAACAAGTGAGAAAAGGAAATTTGAATGGACGGAAGATGCCGAAAATGCATTAAAACATATTCAAAAAATTATTCTAAATAGTCCAACTCTCAAACCACCAAATTATGACAAAGAATTTTTTTTGATTACTGATTGCTCAAAAATAGCGACGTCCGCGATTTTATCGCAAGAAATAAATGGCATAATGTACCCTATAGAATTCTATGGAAGAAAATTAAAAGATACTGAACAGCGTTACCCAAGCATTAAGCTGGAATTGCTCGCCATATACGAGAGCATAATCCATTTTAAAAATATTTTAACAGGGAGAAAATTTACGGTAGTGACTGACTCAAAAGCCATCACATACCACTTAAATTTAGAAAAGAATTCAGACATTATAGCCAGATGGTTACTGGAATTGCAATCGTATGATTTCACTGTAGAACATATAGAGGGAAGAATTAACCCTGCCGATTACATATCGCGACATATCAATAACATCACGGAAACAAATTCAACCAACAATTTATTTGAAGTTAATAAAAATTTGACAGACGAAAACATAAAACTTGAACAAATGAAAGATAAAAAAATATCTAAAATAATATCAGACATAAAAAAAGGAAAATCAAATAGAACAACTCGAAAATTTGAATTAACAGAAAAGGAAATATTAATTTTAAAAAGAAGTACAAATGATAATCAAAAAGAATTATTAATTATTCCAGATTCGTTAAAAAACGAAATAATTAAAGAAGCACATAAAACCCATTTTGGAGTTAAAAAAACCTTGCATTTAATAGGAACGCGTACATACTGGTATGGAATGTACCAAGACGTGAAAAATCATATTGCAAATTGCATTGAATGCATGAGACACAAACAACACACAATCCCCAAAATTGAAATACAAAAAATGGAAAAAAATTACACGCCAGGGGATTTATTACACATAGACCTCATAGGTAAGTTACCTATGACTTTTAGAAAAAACATATTTATAATGGTAATAATTGATTCCTTCTCGCGTTACATGGAGGCAGTACCACTCAAAAATGCAGAGTCACAAACCATATTAAACGCATTAACAGAATATATAGGCAGGTTTGGCATGCCAAGAGAAATACATTTAGACAATGCACAGTACTTTAGAGGCAAAACATTCACAGAATACATGAAACAATTAAATATTAAATTACATTTTAGCTCTATTTATCACGCTTGCTCGAACGGAATTGTAGAAATTTCAAATAAAATAATAAAATCCTCACTAGCCGCCATGACAAAAACGACATTTCAATGGGACGAAAAATTAAATTTTGTGAAATTACATTATAATGCAACAACACATAGAGCAACAGGTTTTTCTCCCGCTATGATTTTTTTTGCGAGAGAAATCAATACACCATTTAATGCATTCTCAGAGGCAACAAAAATTACTACTGACAGCTATACAAATAAGCGTCTGCAACACATTCAGAGTGTAAAAGAAAACGCACTAAAAAATCAAATTCAAATTATGAATGAATATAACAAAAATTTAAAATATAAGGACAGAGACCTAAAAATTGGACAGACGGTATATATGAAGAGCCTTAAAAGGCCAAATATATTTCAGCCTAAATTTCTTGGCCATTTCTATGTATTGAAAATACTGCGCAACATGAATATTGTTTTGAAAAACGCTCACGACAATACAGCGAAACCCATTAAGGTGCACATATCTAAACTATATGCACCAAAATATGCAAAATAATACAAAAAAAAAAAAAAAAAAAAAAGTGTATATATAGATACAAATTATACATATGAACTATATTACAAAATCAATTATTTTACTATTTACAACCGAGAAAAATAATATGTGTAAAAAAAAAAAAAAAAAAAGAATATATATATATATATGAAATGATTTTGTAAATAAACCAATAATTATTCATTAAATAATTAGATAGTCATAAATTTTCGAAAGAAAACATTTTTTTTTTTTTGCAATACATACAAGGAAAATGTAAAGCAATGCTCAATGTAAATAAACAAATAAATAAATGATAAAATATCAGCGGAACAAACTGAAAGGCGCCGCACATTTTTGCGAAACACGTTGATTGTAAATACATAAAATACAAAAAAAAAAAAAAAAAATTTGCCATATGGGCAATGTGAATGTAAAATGTAAATATATGTGTACAAAAAAAAAAAAAAAAAAAAAAAATATATATATATATATATATATATAAAAGGTGTCTGTATTAATAATAATGAATAAAATAAATATGTATAGATATAAAATAAATAAAAGTGAACGTGAACGTGACATGAAATCTACACATATGTATATATTTAGATACTTAAATATATTTATGCATGTATCTCATAAAAGAAAATAAATAAATAAATAAATTAAAAAAAAAAAAAAAAAAAGACAGACAAAAAAAACTAGCACAGATAAGAAATATAATACAGGAAAGATAACGCATGCTTTAGAAGAGAAGCAAATCAAAACAAAAAACCAAAACAGAAGTTACTCGTTTACAAGACAGTCACCATGACAACGAGCAAAAGAGACTCGTGGAAAAACAGGTTAGGAGAAGAAAAATATCACGAAAGATGCAAAAAGCATACTCACTACTCCAATACTTGGACAGATTTCAAGGTCGGAGAGATCAACCAGAGGGGTAAGATTGAGCGCTTGATGATCCAGGTACGGGAAGAGCCGGATTTCTGCAAACGAAACAAATTATTACTCAAAATGTCAGGTGACAGCAAAATATGAGATTACTACTTTCACACATCATTCACACTTTAGAAAGATTAAATCATGTTTCACTTGCAGGACTAAAATGGTAGTAATATTATTAAAATTCGCATCATTTCACACTTGAACAAAGATGCATATATTTACTCTAATAAGTTAAACAAAAAAAAAAAAAAAAAAAAAAAAAAAGAACTTTCGGTGAATTTTAAGCATAAAGCCGAGGATTAAGATTCATTATAGCTACATAGTATATATATATATGTATTAGAAAAAAAAAAAAAAAAAAAAAAGTACTTTAGGCGAAGTTTTAGCAAAAAAAAAAAAAAAAACCCTTAATAGCTTAGGATTACAATCCATTATATTTATATACAAAAAAAAAAAAAAAAAAAAAAAAAAAAAGTACTTTAGGCGAAGTTTTAGCAAAAAAAAAAAAAAAAAAAAAAAAAAAAAACCTTAATAGCTTAGGATTACAATCCATTATATTTATATACAAAAAAAAAAAAAAAGTACTTTAGGCGAAGTTTTAGCAAAAAAAAAAAAAAAAAAAACCCTTAATAGCTTAGGATTACAATCCATTATATTTATATACAAAAAAAAAAAAAAAAAAAAAAAAAAGTACTTTAGGCGAAGTTTTAGAAAAAAAAAAAAAAAAAAAACCTTGATAGCTTAGGATTACAATCCATTATATTTATATACAAAAAAAAAAAAAAAAAGTACTTTAGGCGAAGTTTTAGCAAAAAAAAAAAAAAACCTTAATAGCTTAGGATTACAATCCACTATATTTATATACAAAAAAAAAAAAAAAAAAAAAAAGTACTTTAGGCGAAGTTTTAGCAAAAAAAAAAAAACCCTTAATAGCTTAGGATTACAATCCATTATATTTATATACAAAAAAAAAAAAAAAAAAAAAGTACTTTAGGCGAAGTTTTAGCAAAAAAAAAAAAGTTTTAGCAAAAAAAAAAAAAAAAAAAAAAAACCCTTAATAGCTTAGGATTACAATCCATTATATTTATATACAAAAAAAAAAAAAAAAAAAAAAAAAAAGTCATAAAAATATTAATCTCTAACACTCGCACACACATATGCACGCAAATAAAAAGTAACAAAATTACGCAAAATTACCATCATACTACAGAATGGTCTAAAAAAAAAAAAAAAAAAAAAGGTGAATTAAATGCAGATTAGGTACAGAAAAAAGAATAATGAATACATAACCTATATTTTACAATAAAAACAATTTTATATAACCTACCTTACATCCGGGTTCAGAACACAGCCAAGATAATGAGGTGGCCCTTTGGTAGAGCGCAGGCGTTTTCTGCCAAGGGGGGTCGACCCACACTCGATACTCTGGCGTATAGCATCACCCTGCCAAAACAAAAGTCAAGACTGGACAGAATTTTATCAAAGCAAAACAAAAATAAAATAAAATAAAATAAAATAAAACACAACATTCAAGGGGTTACCAAAGCCACAATACAATGGAATCAATATACGCCAAATTCTGATCAGATCTGCATTTATTATTCACACATAGTAAAAAAAAAAAAAAAAAATAACAATAATATATAAACACAGAAATATACACAAACAATCTCCTACATTATTCTACGCTCACGATTCCTAATCAAATATGCGAGAATTACGCAGCGCAAAAAAAAAAAAAAAAAAGAAAACGAAAGCCGAGAAACACAGAAAAATCATACAGAATTTAAGCCGCAGCGGTGACGGAACATAAGATAATAGAACATAAAGCACGACGAACGCAAGTTAGATAAAATAATACCAAATTATATAAAATAAACAAACAAGAAATAAACCTGCAATGAAAATAAATTAATAATAGCTGAAAGAAAAAGCAGGTACATATTAATAATAAAGCTGCAAACAAAATAGATAAACAAAAAAAAAAAAAAAAAAAAAAAAAAAAAAAAAAATGCAATATAGCTCACGCTTATCCAATTCAATGATGGCGTCAGTGTAGATCAGATATATATATTGCGAGGAGCATCCGAAATCCCACAAAGCACACACATGAAACAGAAAAATAATAACAAAATGGAATTAACAAAGGATAGTAGATAGGCATGTACACGATTTAAACATAGGTGAAGCAACAGAGCTTAGGCAAAGCAATAAAATATACATATAATAAAATTAAACTCACTTGTAAACTAGTAAACAAATTTCTAATCCGATGAACGTGTGTGTCTCTTTTCGCTTCTCTCGAGTAAGTAATAGTCCAGGCAACGAAGGCCAAAATTTGACGAATAGAGGAAAAAAATCGTGTAGTTTTGAAATTTTACATACTCATAGCCGAGAGGGTCCTGAACAACATACTAAAAGTCCCCGCCCGTGGGGGGTGAGCGGGGGGCAGGGGGGCATTTAAGGGGGGCAATTTTCAGTTTTTATTAAATATCTTAAAAACTATTGCATTTAGAGAAAACATGTCAATTACAAAATTAATCTACGTAAAATTTTCTACAAAACTGTATACTACATTTTGTTTGTACGATCATTAGTTTAGAAGATATAGGGAGATGAAATAACACATTTTCTTGAAAAATTCTTTTTTGCAATAGTAAAATCAACTAAAGTGTGCAATTAAAAGGGTTCTTGTCAAATATTTTCTAATGTAAAAAACAAATATATACATAGGGAATATGCAAGGATAATACAGCATGTTTTGTAAGATTTAAATAATTTTAAGGCTAGTAGGCGCAAGTGGCGGTTTGAGTAAAAATCTGGATAAGTCCAATCAAAATAGGAAAAATAGAAGAAAAAAATCGTGTAGTTTTGAAGTTTTGCACACTCATAGTCGAGAGTGTCCTTAACAACATACTAAAAGTCCCCGCCCGTGGGGGGTGAGCGGGGGGCAGGGGGCATTTAAGGGGGCAATTTTCAGTTTTTATTACATATCTTAAAAACTATCGCATTTAGAGAAACAATGTTAATTACAAAATTAATCTACGTAAAATTTCCTACAAAAATGTACATTACATTTTGTTTGTACGATCATTAGTTTAGAAGATATAGGGAGATGAAATAACACATTTTCTTGAAAAATTCTTTTTTGCAATAGTAAAATCAACTAAAGTGTGCAACTAAAAGGGTTTTTGTCAAATATTTTCTAATGTAAAAAACAAATATATACATAGGGAATATGCAAGGATAATACAGCATGTTTTGTAAGTTTTAAATAATTTTAAGGCTAGCAGGCGCAAGTGGCGGTTTGAGTAAAAATCTAGATAACGAAGACCCAAAACCGATCAACGTTAAAAAAAAATCGTGTAGCTTAGAAATTGAGCACAGTTATAAAGTTAAGTGCCCTGAATAACATACTAAAAGTCCCTAACCATGGGGGGGGGGGGGGGCATTTAAAGGGGGCAAATCCGATAACAAATTTCTAATCCGATGAACGTGTGTGTCTCTTTTCGCTTCTCTCGAGTAAGTAATAGTCCAGGCAACGAAGGCCAAAATTTGACGAATAGAGGAAAAAAATCGTGTAGTTTTGAAATTTTACATACTCATAGCCGAGAGGGTCCTGAACAACATACTAAAAGTCCCCGCCCGTGGGGGGTGAGCGGGGGGCAGGGGGGCATTTAAGGGGGGCAATTTTCAGTTTTTATTAAGTATCTTGAAAACTATCGCATTTAGAGAAAAAAAAATCTCAACTGCAAAATTAATCTACGTGAAATTTCCTAAAAAAATTGTATATTCTATTTTGTTTGTATGATCAATAGTTTAGAAGATATAGGGGAACAAAATAACACATTTTCTTGAAAAAATTTTTTTTTTTTTTTTTTTTTTTTTTGGCAATAGTAAAATCAACTAAATTGTGGAATTAAAAGGGTTCTGATAAAATATTTTCTAATGTACAAAACAAATATATACATAGAGAATATGCAAGGATAATACGGTATGTTTTGTAAGTTTTAAATAATTTAAAGGCTAGCAGGCGCAAATGGCGGTTTGAGTAAAAATCTAGATAACGAAGACCCAAAACCGATCAACATTAAAAAAAAATCGTGTAGCTTAGAAATTGAGCACAG
Organism: Salticus scenicus; assembly: GCA_963930645.1. Taxonomy (NCBI): domain Eukaryota; kingdom Metazoa; phylum Arthropoda; class Arachnida; order Araneae; family Salticidae; genus Salticus; species Salticus scenicus. The sequence continues at coordinate 144,865,095 of OZ005661.1, forward strand.
TTATAAAGCTAAGTGCCCTGAATAATATACTAAAAGTCCCTAACCATGGGGGGGGGCATTTAAAGGGGGTACATTTCAGTTTTTATTAAGTATCTTGGAAACTATCGCATTTAGAGAAAAAAAATCTCAAAGCTATAAGATTTTTTTAAATGTTGATCGGTTTTGGGTCTTCGTTATCTGGATTTTTACCTAAACACCACTTGCGCCTACTAACCTTAAAATTATTTAAAACGTACAAAACATGCTGTATTATCCTTACATATTCCCTATGCATATATTTGTTTTGTACATCAGAAAATATTTTATCAGAACCCTTTTAATTCCACAATTTAGTTGATTTTACTATTGAAAAAAAAAAAAAAAAAAAAAAAAAAGAATTTTTCAAGAAAATGTGTTATTTCGTTCCCCCATATCTCCTAAACTATTGATCATACAAACAAAATAGAATATACAATTTTTTTAGGCAATTTCACGTAGATTAATTTTGCAGTTGAGATTTTTTTTCTCTAAATGCGATAGTTTTCAAGATACTTAATAAAAACTGAAATGTGCCCCCTTTAAATGCCCCCCCCCATGGTTAGGGACTTTTAGTATGTTATTCAGGGCACTTAACTTTATAACTGTGCTCAATTTCTAAGCTACACGATTTTTTTTTTTTAACGTTGATCGGTTTTGGGTCTTCGTTATCTAGATTTTTACTCAAACCGCCACTTGCGCCTGCTAGCCTTAAAATTATTTAAAACTTACAAAACATGCTGTATTATCCTTGCATATTCCCTATGTATATATTTGTTTTTTACATTAGAAAATATTTGACAAAAACCCTTTTAGTTGCACACTTTAGTTGATTTTACTATTGCAAAAAAGAATTTTTCAAGAAAATGTGTTATTTCATCTCCCTATATCTTCTAAACTAATGATCGTACAAACAAAATGTAATATACATTTTTGTAGGAAATTTTGCGTAAATTAATTTTGTAATTGACATTTTTTCTCTAAATGCGATAGTTTTTAAGATATGTAATAAAAACTGAAAATTGCCCCCTTAAATGCCCCCCTGCCCCCCGCTCACCCCCCACGGGTGGGGACTTTTAGTATGTTGTTAAGGACCCTCTCGGCTATGAGTGTGCAAAACTTCACAACTACACGATTTTTTTTTTCTATTTTTCCTATTTTGACTGGACTTATCCAGATTTTTACTCAAACCGCCACTTGCGCCTACTAGCCTTAAAATTATTTAAAACTTACAAAACATGCTGTATTATCCTTGCATATTCCCTATGTATATATTTGTTTTTTACATTAGAAAATATTTGACAAGAACCCTTTTAATTGCACACTTTAGTTGATTTTACTATTGCAAAAAAGAATTTTTCAAGAAAATGTGTTATTTCATCTCCCTATATCTTCTAAACTAATGATCGTACAAACAAAATGTAATATACATTTTTGTAGGAAATTTTACGTAGATTAATTTTGTAATTAACATTGTTTCTCTAAATGCGATAGTTTTTAAGATATGTAATAAAAACTGAAAATTGCCCCCCTTAAATGCCCCCCTGCCCCCCGCTCACCCCCCACGGGCGGGGACTTTTAGTATGTTGTTCAGGACCCCCTCGGCTATGAGTATGGAAAATTTCAAAACTACACGATTTTTTTCTTCTATTTTTCCTATTTTGACTGGACTATAACAGAAGAATCTTATCTCAGCGCTCCCCCCTAAAGAAAACGATTATAACAGGATGTACTAATCATTAGCGCTGGTCATTTCCCACGACACAGAGGCGCAGGCGAAAGAGGGTTTGTCACCCCCATTACAAAACTGAAAAACAGCTCTCGGAAGTTAAAATTAATATTTCAAATAAAGCGAGGGACTTTTCAAAAAAAAAAAAAAAAAAAAAAAAAAAATACTGCCTTACTTAATGGTAATAAAGACATACTACCAAAACGATTAAATACATTCATGATATCATGTCATATACAAAATTTCTTTTATTATTGGTACTATACACGGAGAGTAATGAATGATATGTATATAGAAGAAATGCATAAACTTGTGGAATTTTGCTAACAATTCAGAAAAAGTACTATGATATGTGAATTTAATGTATTGTATATGTTTTTATAAATGATATAAAAAAAAAAATGAGTGTTGGTATACGGTATAGATAATTATAATTATTGAGTTAAAATGCAAAGTAATAATGATAACTTTTAGCATTAATACTAAAATGTTTACTGACTGAGTGAATTAATCCTGCACAACATGTGTCACAAAATTATAAACTGAATACAACTTATAAACTGTTGCCACAATCAACTACAAAATGCAACGACCATAAGACTGTCTATCACATATTGATGATCACAAATTGAACTATCTCAAAAACCAAATATTGTACCATTTACATATTTGGATCAATTAATAATTAGTGTTGAAATATGCATGATAACCAATTAATAAACAGTATTGAACAGTATATTACGAACTATCATCAGTCACTATTGAACTAAACTTCATGAACAATTAATAATCCAGTGTCGAACTGTACGTTCATTAATCATTATGCATATATATACAAGGAGCTAATAGTGCTCAACTACATCACAAGAACTCTAATGTGCACTAAAAAACAGTTTAGCACAAATATGCATAAGAAATTTACTGACCAAACACACCAGATTACTACGACAACTAAAGGACTCATAATGTATTGAGATAAAGAAACTGTCTCAAACTTATTCGACAGGGGGATAGGCTGATGGGAAAAATCAGCCATTTTGTTAAAAACAAAATAATAAAGGTACAAAAGGGCATTATTTAAAAGGAAAAAGAATATAAAAATACAAAAGCTGTTTTACTGAAGACTACAAAGCTGTTTTATTGCCTTTTAAAAGCCTAAGACAGAAATACAACGTCATATTTATGACCTGCACGTGGAACTCTGAAAGGGGACCACACGCTAAGCCCCTTCAGGCGACCGCCAAGAAAAAGCCCCTGCGAAATCGTAAGGAAGGCAATAAAAATTATAGAAGCAAGCTGATTGGTAAAAAATGGGTCCAATAAGAAGCAGTGCCAATAAAAAAAGAAAATGCAAGGAGGGAACCGCCCAAAAATTATAATGAGGAAAATGAGAAGAAGTTTTAAAATTTAGATTTTTCTTCTAGCTGTTGCATTCGTGATGAGATGACGATAAAATGTTTAGGCTGTAGCTCTGTCAATTTGTGTAAGTGATGAAATCATGTGAAGATTCTGACGGCCTCACGCCTACGCTAAGATGTGCTCTGCAGTGCTCCCCAACACTAGTGCTCCCAGGGATGATCCTTTACTATGCCCCGCATGCATCATAACTTCGAGTAATCTGGTGAGAAATCTCTTCATTCATTTTGGTCAGTAGACAATCATTTAACTTTGCAAACGCATGCAAGTATGCATATTTTCTAAGTACTCATCTTTAGCACCATTGATGCCAAATCAAAGATCATTGTTATATCATTTATATTGTATGGTAAAATTATAGAGTAATCAATTTAATTAGTATTCAAAATTTGGATATTTAATAAAGAAATTAATTAAAATTATATGAATCTAATATTATTTGAGAGTAAATTTATTTATTACTAACCATATTATTTTTCAGATTAATGTTTGTATTTTAATTAGGATTAATTTTAGGGCATTTCACAACGCATGCCCGAATATCGAATTGATATTCAAAGTGTACGACCATGAAGCTGTCACTTTGGAGCCACGAAAAGGAGGGTAGTCTGATTTTGGTGAATATCCGCCCAACAATATCCATAAAGGCAAGAAAAGTGACACAACTCAAAAATGCAGCATTTGAGAAAAATTAACTTAAAAATAACTTTACTAGAATAAAACTGGCATAACAGTCTCTCGAGTGGATAACTTTCTAGATGGAGATGTAACTTCTTTGTTCACACTGGGTGCATTTCATGTATTTTTCAGTGACATAAACCATTTTTTGAGTAATGTCACTTTTCTTGGAAGTTGTGATTTGTGAAACTTCCGTCCAACGTCTTCTGATGCTCTGCTATATAAATAAGTTTTCACTGAAAAGAGAAAAATAAAATCTTTTTGTAAAAAAAATAGAACCGACTCCAAAAAGTAACTACTATTCAAAAAACTAAAATTGAAAGAAAATTGGCAGAAAAGGGAACTGTAAATTTCGCCTAAAAGCATAAAATAATTTCCTTCTCCAAACAACCTCTAACACTACAATTAATCATAACTTTTGAAGTCGGCGCAAAATTAAATAAAAATTGATACCTTTATTCAATACAAAAATCAAATCCTATTCAAAATACACATCTCACATTGTTACCTGCAAAACACAGCAGAAAACTACTTTGATTCAAGAAAACAAATAAGATTTCGTAAGCAGCAAAAGTTGGCAAAGATGCTGGTATCTGACGTCTTTGGTGAAAGAAAAATCGCAGAATTATCTGGCAAACATATTGAATTTCTTTGGGATATCATGATTATTTTGATAAGGTATATTAAGAGAGTAATCAAGAATATGAAACAACACATCGTACAATATATATTATGAAAATATACATATTGCGTGTATATTTTTGCCTTACGTTTTGATCGCCAAATCCAAAAGCCATCAAGGATGATAGTTATCAAAGTTGTACCAAATTTGCAAAGGAGACTCTAACTTCGTAGAAACCTAAATACCGCATTGTGAAGAATGTTCACTGTTCCATGTATATGCTACTAATGGACCAATTGTATACAGTGATAAAATAATAAAGGAAACATGGAAATGGATCATTCGAGACAACAGCATTTGTTGCTACCGATCTAAAGACAAGCCTTTAAAAACTAATTAAATATTATTTAATTTTGCGCCGACTTCAAAAGTTATGATTAATTGTAGTGTTAGAGGTTGTTTGGCGAAGGAAATTATTTTATACTTTTAGGCGCAATTTACAGTTCCATTTTCTGCCAATTTTCTTTCATTTTTAGTTGTTTGAATAGTAGTTCCTTTTTGGAGTCGGTTCTATTTTTTTACAAAAAGATTTTATTACTTCTCCAAATGCACCGAAAAGACTGATATAAGAAATTATTATTATTATTATTATTTAAATATAATTTAAAATATATAATTTTCTGAAATGATCAAATCTGGAGATATGTAAAACTTTTTATTTTTGCGTTCTATTAACCCAGTTTGTAAGAGTATCATGCTAATAACGCGAAGATCATGGATTCGATCCTCCAAGGGCCAATGCATTACTTTTTCCAGATAATTAGTGGAAAAGGTGCCAATACATAAAAGAAAATATTTCAGTGTTTTCATAGTAGTATCCTAAACACTATGGATGGCGAGAATGTGACAGAAAACAAAGTTAAACTTAGAGGTGTGTTGGTGGCTTTGTAGGCAAACGGCTGATCGTAGAGCTACAGACAGGGCCCGATTAACCTTACAATTGAGGGGAAGCACAAATCCATTTCGAGGCCCCCACTGACTTCTTGGTCTAAAGACTCATACAAACATCATGAACAAATTTATAAATTTTTCATTAAATTTTGTAGTTACCTGGAATTGAGAACAAGTAAATTCGCTTAAAATATTGACAAGCAAATTCACTTGATTTTTGCACCAAGATATAAACTGGTGAAAGCCTATATTCACCACAATATATGAAATTATTCCATTATAAATGAATGTGTAAGAGCTTCATTAGCATATATCCTATATAATCTAGAAATGATAGTTGTGCAGTCAGGTAGGACTGTGACGTTTTATAATCAGACAATGCTTTTAGACCACAAGCTTACAATTCGGGGCCCATTTTTTTGGCTAATTTGGGGCCTTTTCAAAAATTTTCACGGGAAGCACATGTTTCTCGTGCCTATTGAGTAATCAGGGCCTGGCTACAGAGTTTTGCATGAAGGTTCGTTCTGACCTCTCCTTATGCACTCGGAAACCCGATTTTCGAATTTTTGACAAGTGTTTTAAAATTAATTAAAATGTTTGCAGCTGGAGAAATTTCCTTGTGCCGCCATCTGTTGTCATACAGTGAAGATGATAATCTGTAAGAAAAATGTCCAGAAAACATAGCTTTTGTATAATATCTGCGTCACTTATCGTCCAGATGGCATCTAAATTAAAATGCTCGGCAAAGGCGCAAATGTAAGCAGTGGGGACCGGGAAGCGATATAACGTAGGCACGGAAGACGTTGTCGAAGGCAAAGTGGACCAAAGCGAGTTCTTATAACCGATTTCAATAGCCTTCTTTAATTTAGTTTTTATGTATAAAGTTATCAAAATTATAGTGATTAATATCTTTTGAAAAATCCTTTAAATATAGTGACTATGCGAATCAGGTAAAGCCTGCTTGTAAATAAATAAAATGTTTCACATTAAAATTGTGTGTATACACTAAAATGTAAAATGAAAAACTTTGATCAAAAAGTATGATGTTCATAAATGCATAAATCTAATATTACAAGTTAAGTTTTGGTTTAAAAGTTTATTAAAAAAAAAAAAAAAAAAATGTAAGACTAGATTAACTAGTATGTTGTGGCCACCACAAGTCTATCTTCTATATTTTCCTATATAAATTAACTCAGTAATAATATTTATATATATAAAAAAAAAAAGATTTTTTTTTCCCCCTGTTTTTTTTTTTTTTTTTTTTTTGTTAAAAGTAAAAAAAAAAAAAAAAAAAAAAAAAAAAAATCGATAACTTTGTTTTAAATTGTCACATATTTATAGTTCAACCATTCGTTTTAAAGGTATTGACGAGACCTTTCGAAAGATACCTATCTTGAAAACTACTACTAATATCAATAATTCATATTAATTTTACAATCACAAGTTAAAAATAACTCTCATTATGCACATTTATACGAAATTTTGTCCTATATTGCCATGTTAAAAGTTTACAAAAAATGCTATCAGAGCGCCACCTGTTGAGCGATTGATCCCCAAGTCTAATCAGCACCAGTTTATGTCAGGGTGCAACAAAATACCAAGTTTGGTTCAATTTCATTCATTGGTTCGTGAGATACAGCGTCCACAATAAAAGTGATACACACACACAGACATTTTCTAAAAACTATCAATTCGTGTTCAGGACATCCCAAAACGTGTAAAATCAAAAAACGGAGGTCGAAAATTTCCACGAATCCAATACTTTCTCTATATTACATATAGAAGAAAGTAAAAATGTTAGCATTTATGGAATAAGATACTTAAAATTATAATACCAAAACCGCGACAATTTAGAGTTCTGTAATATTTATAGTTATTGGACAAGTGTCACATCTTTCCTTCTGATAACACAATTCTAAATACGTAATTTTAAGTTTTATGAATTTCCTTTTACAAGGTAGTAATATTAATAATTTATTTGGTTTTCTGTTGTCATTCATGGTTTGCCCATAGCTTAAACATTGATTGAATGAATGAACAAATAGTAAAGTTTACAGCTGTATTTATAAATTAAATGACTCTTAATGGCAAATGAATTATTTTACCATCGATTTTATTGTTTTCATATCTGTCCTTAAGAGAAGTACTCGTTTGAATTAAACAAATGATTTTTCACCTTTAGGTATTCATGTACACTACTAACTGAGTATGTGTGTGTATTATTATTCATTTATTTATTTGTGTGTGTGTGTGCGTGTGCTTGGTTTCTTACAGATGACTATTGAATTACAAAATACTAATTGTTCATATTACGAATTTTATTCATTTCTGTTCGCGATTAGTGAAATAAATAAAATAAAATAAAATAAATGCTAAAATCAATTGTCTTCTTATTGAGCAGAGAAATTAATTTCTTTCTAAATAGCTTTCAGTTAATTTCTTTAGATAAAGAAGGTTAAATTAAATATATATATATATATATATATATATATATGTCACGATATTATTTGGTGACAAAGGCTCTTGGACAGATCACAGTTTATATTCCAGTCATTAGGATCAAGCACGCTGAACAATTCAATCAGCGGCCAAGCATGGAGGATAGGATGCCGTTGTTTTGACAATCACATCTCGGAACCGCAGTTCGTAAGTTCGTATCCCTCTCCCGGGGCCACTAATTGACGTGAGTCAGTGATGCCAGATGGTCAAAAATTATTTCCCCAAACAAGTCTTCAAATTTCTCAAAATCAGGGGTTTTTTTTTTCGAAAAAATCCCCAACTTGATTTCTACTAAAAAAGGAATATAAAAAATTTTTCAAAAAAAAAAAAAATATATATATCAAGCAGATTCTTCTATGATTTAAGCTCAGATTTTTCCCCAAATGAAGGCAATTTTTGAAAAAAATCCCCAAATAACAATAAAGCTATTCAAAGTCTCTAGTCGTAGGTATAAATCGTTACGTTGCCAACATTGACAGAAAGTTAAAGAACTCCCCAGATTTGTCCCCAAAAATTTTAGAATTCCCCAAAAAAGTCCCCACAAACATTTGGTCTCCAAAATTGTCCCTAGAAGCCTCAAAAATCCCCAAAATGGGGACAAAATCCCCAATCTGGTATCACTGACGTGAGTTTATTCAAGCAGGACAACACACAAAAAAAGGCGCTGATTTTCATGTATATTTGCTTAAAAAAGGATCCATATAATCACTCCACGATATTATTGACCTTTCATAAATACATATAGAAAATTTTGTTAACATTGTCCTACCTACCAAGTAAATAAAAAATGTAAATAAAAAAGGTTTGGCTTATTGCAGCAGTTTCCTCCAACAGATAAACCATTTGAATGTTTGCCGTTAGACACTGTTGGTGGATTTAATTATTACAACTCAACTAAAAAACACCTGCATTTGGTCGATGACCATTCAATACGTTATGTGTAGGATTTTCCATCCAAAGGTGTGACAACTGAAGCTTATACCAACTTTTTTAAACAGATTTTCCAAATTCAAGTACCTGAAAAATTACTAACTGATAGAAATATTGCCTTTACTTCATCACGTTTTAAAAATTTCTTACTTAATTACAAGGTTAAACACATTTTAACTAGCAGTCATCATCCGGAGACAAACGGAAAAATTGAGCGTCTCAGCCAAACTATCGTAACTATATTAAAGTTTAAAGTAAATTTTGCTTCATCTAAAGTACCTTGGACAAAATTACTAGAGGAGGTCTTAAGCCAATATAATGCTACCCCTCATTCTGTTACAAAGTTTTCACCTAGTTACCTATTGTTTGGAAATTTACCATATGACCCTTTAATTCCTAATAATAAATATTGTCCTAAGGTTGATGAAGCGAAAAAATTGGCAAAAGAACATACAGTTGAATATCATAATAAAAATAAAGCAAGATATGACGCTGGATTTCTCCCTGCTAAATTTAAAGTTGGTGATAAAGTATTATATGAAGAATTCCAATATCCTAATACACGTAAATTAACTGTTCTATATTCAGGACCTTTTATCATTTTAAAACAGTTATATGAGGTAAATTTTGAAATTGATAGACCAAATACTCATTTTAAAAGACAGTCTTATTGTGCATTCATCTAACTAAGATATTATAATAATCCTCAAAATTTTAAGCTATGTCATGAATAACCCCCTTATAATTTAGGATTCGCCTTGAATATATTTTTTTTATTTTTTGCTTTCGTATTGTCCCATTATGCATTAGATGAGGATCAAATCTGAGTTGGAGAAATCGGAGGGATGTCGGGAGATATAGCTTCCTTTCTTTTGCTCATTGGCACTAGGGTGCCAATTTTTATTTTTACAAGTATTTATTTACAAATATCAGTAGACGAATTCATGAAATGAGGATCCTCCAATCCTTAACCCCTTTTCTTTTAGGCCCTTGTTTACTCATGTTCTTCTGGACTTCACCTGATTTGAGATCCCCGAAGAGCATGAGGCAACAAAAGTGCTCCCACCTCTGATGAGACTTGTCGAATAACCACTTTTTACCTCTCACAGAAATTACTTTTTTTTGGTGTACAAGCTTTCACAGAGTTTCACGGGTCTCTGCACCCATAAATATAATCATCTCGGTACAGATTTTTTGTGTTTTGTATCATTACAGTAGTTTGAAGGAAGTACAAAGCAATTTAGAGAAGTTATTGTGTAGAGTAATTTTTTTTTTCTTTTCAATTATTACTATCAAGTATTATCAAGTATTAGTATATAATTTTAAGTGTCAGTATTATTTGTAATATCAATATTTTTTTTTTTTTTTTTACCTTTTCAGAATTGAGTATATTGCATTGTTTTTTAGGCCTTAATTATATATATACGTATTATTTGCTTAAAGTATCATATTTTTGTCTTATAAACTCTTAATTGTGGCATTGAATAAGTGAAAAAAGTGTGTGTATTAAATTTTTGCTTAAAGGATGAAAAGACTAGGCATAAATCAGAGCCCTTCCACACTTATGAGGTCCTCAAGGAACTATGTTGTATAAGAAGAAGAATCTTGGACAATTAGACAGCAAAGCAAAATAAATAAACTGTTGTTGTTTTATAGGACTTCTAAACGGAAACGTTTCCGGAACTACAGAGAAATTTGGCCAACATTTTTTTAAATATCTACTTTATATATTGAATATGTAAATATATATATATATATATTAATATGTTTGTGTTCTTATAGTGTCATAGATTTGTTCTATTTTGCTAGTAATTTTTAATATGAAGTATTCATGTTTGTTTACTAAATATAATGAATATATACTGTTTAATCATGAGTTAATCTAGAAATTCAACATGTGCATATTATATGTAACCACCAGCAATCTTATTGTCAATTTTGTAACCCCTCTGTATATTCCCAAGTCAATGGAGTCATGGTCGGATTAAATTAGTGAAAAACAACTAAAATAAAATCAATCAAGCAATCCTAAGTAAGTAAATCTAGAAATAGAAAAACATAAAAATAAGAATTAAGTAAATAAATAAATAGATTAAACCAAGAGGATATTTTCTGTTGCACCTGAGGAGGAAAGGTGTAGGCTTTTAACACGTTTTATACGTTTTTCTTTCATTCATTCATTTTTTTTTTTTTTTTTTTTTTAATCTTTCTATAATGTTATGCACTAATTATTAAAGCATTTGCTAATTATGTTTAGTTTATTATGATTATGAAAACACACAATTTTTTATACATAATGCTTCGAAAAAAAAAAAATAAATAAATAAAATAAGGCAATATGTGTAAACCCTATCCTATTACTATTGATTTATATATTTTTTAGATGTTTTCCTATCTTGTCAAATAGTTCTATGAACAGATTTTTTAAGAACAGCAAATAAGAACATTTATATAAATACCAAAAAAATCACTTGAGTCATTCAATCGCCTAACAGTCTAATCAAAACTAAAATCTTCTTAATAATAAAAGCCTAAGTTTTCCGAATTTAACACTGGAAACTGGCGTTATTGCTACAAATATTTATTGAAAAAAAATTAAAAAAATTATTATCTTTGGTTTGAAGAAGTAAATAAAATAAAGGAAGAAAGATGATTTAGCATTAAAAATTCGACGTCACATTTGCAAAAATGTATTGAGAGAAATTAAATTTTACCCGTGATATTGAAATAAATAAAGTAAGAATAGATATTTAAAAGATACGGTGTAATGTTATGTAAGAATCGCTACTTCATTATTTGGTAATTTTCTTTCTCGACCCCGCTGAAAACCACCAAAATATGATCGAAACATTAAACTAAATTAGAGGCAAAAAGAAAAAAAAATTGTTAAAATTATTATAATAAATAATAATAAAACTAATAATAATTAAAAAATCGACTGCTAAGCCGATTAGTTAATAATAATTATTATAACTATTTAGCGAACAAAAATTAATAGAGAAAATGAAAGCACAAGATACAAATTGGCTCATCAAAAAAAAAAAAAAAAAAAGAGAGAGAGAGAGAGAGAGAGAGAGAAAAGAAAAGTTCAAAGAAAATTCCAAATAGTCATACGTTTAAATCAACTTTACTTTAATTTTGTCAAAATAACATTTCTGAATATCTGAGTATATATTTTCTATAGGAAATCTATTTAAGGATAAAAATTTTGCAGAATGTCTGAATATTGAAACTGAAAATAAACTTAATAATATTTGAATATATTTTTAAAATGCGTATTTGTAAAACTTTAGGAATATGTATTTTTAAAAGTCTCTAGAAGCGTATGTTCACTAAAACTTTCATGAATTATTTTTAATTTTGTTACATGCACAAACACTCATAATAGAATTTTAAAATATCAGAAATAAATGTTTATCATACTCTTTTCAGAATATGAATAAAAGATTATTCTGCAGAGAAACGCATTTAAATTTTAAAGTATTTCAAAAAATATAAATATTAACATATAATTTATTTTCAAAAATGCAGTAAAGAATACTGCTAATATATATATATATATATATATATATATGTATGTGTGTGTGTGTGTGTGTGTGTTTCCGGAAAGAATAAGTAGTGTGAAAAAAGTGAATAGTTTCATTTTTTTTCCCCTTCAAATACAATATGTAAGAAAAGTGTTGTTATCCCGGAGAATTCAGTTATCAGCTAAACATTCATCGCTTGTTTTATGTACATTAATGAAACGGGGGGGGGGGGGGGTTTGAGGGGTGCTACTGCCCCTCTCATACAGAACTAATTATCATATAAAACTCTTCCTAAGCTTAATTTGAATTGTTTAACATAGGTGTACATAACAGTGGTCGTTATCTTACCTCTTAATCTCCAACCTGTATTTATAGTATTAAATTTCAGGGTAAGAGAAAGTCGTGTGAGTGGCGCACCAGATTATTTTTCTTCAAAACATACAATACGTAAGAAAAGTGTTGTTATCCCTGAGATTTTTGTGCACCTATCCGTTTTAAGGTGTTCTGAATTCATCATTGTTATTATTATGGTAATGTAGGTATGTCTGTGTATGCGTGCATAGGTATAAATGTGCATGAAACTCTGCATTTGTGAGAATATGTGAATGAACCCAATACTTTATTAAATTTAACTGAAACTTGGTAGGTAAACTATATATTACACCAAGTAACTCAGATTTTCATGCGTTTAGGACTTATACTTCTTTTTACAGGGACAAGAAAAATAAGTTTTATTTATTGCGACATATATGGGTTAAAATTATTTGAAGTGCGATAGCGTTTAAACTCTACACTAGCTGGCCAGAGACCCATGAAAATTTTTACCAAAAAACATGCTCTCGGGCGCCTGCGGCGGCAATCGTAATTTGTTCTCTGTAAAAGTCGCATAATATTAAAATATTAAAAGTTCAAATATTTTTAAATAAAATCTAAACGTAGCTCTAATTCAACGTAAAATACACTCAAATCAATGAAAATCAAATAAACCAATCAAGTCTTTCGTAATTCCTCATAACGTAGCTCTAGTTCAATGTAAAATACACTCAAATCAATGAAAATCAAATAAACCAATCAAATATTTCGTAATTCCTCAAAACGTAGCTCTAATTCAACGTAAAATACACTCAAATCAATGAAAATCAAATAAACCAATCAAATATTTCGTAATTCCTCATAACGTAGCTCTAATTCAACGTAAAATACACTCAAATCAATGAAAATCAAATAAACCAATCAAATCTCTCGTAATTTCTCATAACGTAGCTCTAGTTCAACGTAATATACACTCAAATCATTGAATATCATATAAACCAATCAAATATTTCGTAATTCCTCATAACGTAGCTGTAGTTCAATGTAAAATACACTCAAATCAATGAAAATCAAATAAACCAATCAAATCTCTCCTGAGATTCTCCATTCCGCGTCATTATAAAAATGGGAAGTTTTTGTTTCATATTTTTATTAATTAAAAGAAAACAAATCAAAAATTCGAAAATCTGACTTCGGTGTACAGAATGATCCTACGGAGGGCACCTTTGTGTTAAATCATGTGACTGTCCGAGCTACTGTTTTCGAGAACAGTGAAATATACATATATGTACACAAATATTGCTCGCTTAATAGTATAAGATTAAGATCAACACAGATAGGTACGTATAATAGGTTTTTATCGCAAAGAAAAATTAGACATTTTTGAATGCGAGACATATTGTTTTTTTACAGTGGTGCAAAGTAATATTTCGGGACAGTAGGGTCTATAGACTCAATTTATATGGGATTCATTTAGTGTTAAATTGTTTAAAACCAAAAAAACTGTTTTAGGTTACACTGCTTTGTTAATCTAGTATTATTGTGTAAAATAAAGTGCGGATTACTCAAAGTTTTTTTTTTTTTTTTTTTTTTGAGTAAAGTATGGAACAATTTACACTTATTACGTCCTATGGGGATGACTTTTTGAAGTTCATTTAATTATTTAAAACAGGATTAAACTTATATATGTTTCAGAAATTTTTTACGGCGCGGTAAATACAGGAAAAGACGTTCTTATCATTTATAACTAAAAATTTGTGTTAAATTTCAGCATACAAACATAATTTGTTTTTAATTATCACTAAATCCCCATAGAATATATTGTTAAACTGTAATAATGTAAGATCGAGTAGAAAAAATGAATAAATAAATAAATACAAATTAGCTAGCAGGAACCAATTTAATTGCTTTCAAAAAACTTAAAAGATATTTATAAAATAATTATTTATGTTTTCTTAAAATTGACATGCATTTTATAAAAATCTTACTGATTCAATTCGGATACGCTTCACCCAACAGGTTATGCTACAGCTAAAAAAAAATAAATGCAAAACTGGTGTACAAACGATAAAAAAACAATAAGACTTCTTCACACACCATAAATTTTAAGCCAGCACAACCGGTTTCGAAAGGACGTAGCCTTCCTTGTCAATGAAAAATCTGATTTCAATTTGCTGTCTACAGCCTGGAAAAATTTGTTTAATTCAATTAAATAATTTCCTTCATTACGTTTATAACACAATAATAGTTATAATTAAATAATTCTAAATAATTAAATAATGAAAATAATAATAATAATAATAATACATTTTATTAATTTACTTATTAGTATAATATTAATAAAATAATAATAAAAATAATAAAAGTAAATAAATAAATAAAAATAAAATAAATAAATAAAAATAAAATAAAATTAATTGTTTATTCCTTCCCTCCCCCTTTTGTTTTTGTGTGTGCATGTGTGTTCCTCTCTGATTGGTCCTGCATGATGCTTCCTATTGGTTGTTTGTGTTGCTCCTCCCCCTCTGGATTTTGCCCTGCTTTCAGTCTTGCTTTTGCCTCCAAGGCAGTAGCACGTGTTTTTTTTTTTTTTTTCACCTGATGAAGGAAGGCTACGTTCTTTCGAAACCGGTTGTGCTGGCTTAAAATTTATGGTGTGTGAAGAAGTCTTATTGTCTTTTTATTTTGGTATGCTACAGCCATTACTCTATTTTAGTATTTATTTACTATCCAGAAGGCGATATCCCGCATTTATTGGTTATAATAATTGCACCAAACTGTATGTGTAAAATATCTATAATAGGAAGCACTGTTGATTAATTGTTTGTGCACATCATCCAGTAAGTAACAAAAAGTTTTGTGATAGCCACATCTGGGACCGCCGCGAAGAGAGAAAAAAAACAGTTGCTTACAGGCCTGGGACACTCATCCTAGAGGTCTGGACGGGCCGGGTTCGGGTCGAATTTTTCTATCTGTTCTCGGGCCGAGCCAGGCCCGAGCTTAAAATTTTTTTGCAAACTCGGGCCGGGCCGGGCTCGGGCTCAATATTTTTGTGTATACTCGGGTCGGGCCGGACCTCAATGAAATTTTTTCCAGGCCGTGTCGGCCCGAATCCTTTTCTGGTTTCATCGTTAATCAACGAAAAAGGAAAATTATAAAATATTTTTTCAGTCATTTATTTCACATAAATTTACAGGCTCGTATATCACATAAAATTTTATTTTGTTAAAAATTTTCTATAACTTCAATTTAATTGCTTATCATCTATTCGCGATCTGATTTTCCGCAAGTATTTTTAGCATGTCTCGAAATTAATATATTTTATTTCAAGTAATATTAAGTGTTTTCCGATTCAAAATTGTATGCGTGTCACTACTAGTTTGCGCACATGTTCAAACAAAAGAAATTAGATACGTTACTATGTGTATAAGGCTTTGTGCCCTATGGTCTGTAGAGTTTAGGTGATATGAAGGCTATAAAAATCCTGCCTCTGTAACTTTTTCTCTAAACTCCTTTTTCTTATCTCCAGTGCACTCAATGAAAATAGCATCATTTTTAGCATGTACAAAAGCCTCTTTTCTATAGAATAGGGTTGGATTACCATTAAAATTTTGTTTACCGGATCACATGAAAGGTTTGTATACATTACGATACATAAGAAGAAATGGTTGAACATGCATTTAGTTGTAGTAATAACCATTTTAAATATCGTCCTATATTGTTTAATGAGTGCTAATATTTTCGATTTGATTTTATGTCTGTCTTTGTGCCTTCTGTACGTCTCTAATAATGTACATTTGTTTATATATAATTATCTTGTAAAAACTCAGCAGTTTTGTTAAAGAAGATTCTATTACTTCGCCATATAAAATCTTTGCAAAACACATACTAAAAATCTTTTTCATAGAAAGACATGTATTTTTTTTTTTTTTTTTTTTTTCATGTTATTGAATCTGGCCGGGTCGGGTCTGATTTTATTGTTTTTTGTCCGGACCGGGCCGTACACTGGCAAAAAATAAACGGGCCGGGTCGGGCCCGGGCCGAATTTTTCAAATTCATACCAGACCGCGCCGGGTAAGCAAAGCTTTCGTACGGGCCGGGCCAGACCCAGGCATCAAAATACCGGCCCGTGCAGACCTCTAACTCATCGTCAGCCGCCATTATTACGTCACGGTAAGCAATGGGCGCGGAAACCAAGCAAGAGAATTTTTCATTGTAGCTGTGTTGTTATGTGTATTCATCGGAATTATTACTACGCTTGTTACACGGATTATTAATGTTGAAATCATTCGTTGCTGAGATTTTCTAAGTTTTAAATAGTAAGTTACAACGCTTATTTCCTATAAATATGTTCGTCGAAACAGTAAAACTTGAAGTATTTCAATCATATACTCATTTTGAGCTTAAACTACATAACATAACTTCTTAAGCCATTATCAATAAAAACATGATGGCAAATGAATCGACATAATATGTTTATCGGTAACTTTAAATTATTAGGTTGCTTCAATTAGAATATTTGATTAAAAAAAAATTGGAATGTTTCATAAATTTATCGAAATAATTTCTTAAATTGAATAAACTTACATACATGATTAGATGGAAGAAATTAAACAATAATAATTTTTTTTAATTATTTTTACTTTCTCTTACCCATAAGGTAGAGAACGTACTGTTTTTGGATCAAACTTTCAAAAGTGAGTTTTTGTTATATTTACACATTCTGAGGTCCCCTGAATACGAAAATCATGTTTTTAGAAGTTAGTCTGTGCGTGCGTGCGTGTGTGTGCGTGTGTGTGTCTGTTAACAGCATATCTCAAGACCAAATATCAACAGAAAGTCCAAACTTGGTATTCTAAACGTGTATGATATAGGGATGCTACACTAAGCTTTCTGTTGAGATGAAGCAAATGGTTCGTGTACAGGGACACCCAAGAGAATTCTAATAGATTACGTCTACGGGGGAAATTGCAGGTAAGTATAGTTTAACATCTATGCACTACACTAAACCAAATGAAATGAATATACATTTTTTATATGCGTAAAAACATGTCTCGTGTAGAATATGGTAGAGAAATCATTCACAGTTCATTTACAGCGCTACACCAAAGAACTAGATAATAGTGCTACAATAGCTGAAAATTGATGGAAGTGTAATTCAGGTTGTGTCGTGTATTATTATTATGGAATAATATTTAGGAGCACCATGTGTTCTGTACATAATCTTCAAAAGATATACAGGGCTGCAAATATTTAAGCGATAACATTCTCCTCTATTGTTAGTGGAAGTGCTTTACTATAATATTTTACCATATCCAGGA
The DNA here is from genome assembly GCA_963930645.1 of Salticus scenicus. Lineage (NCBI taxonomy): Eukaryota > Metazoa > Arthropoda > Arachnida > Araneae > Salticidae > Salticus > Salticus scenicus. The sequence goes on from OZ005661.1 coordinate 144,883,095, forward strand.
AAGCTGTTCAGGAATCGAAATGAATTCCTCATAAACATATGATAAATAGTGTATGTTTTTAAGCTAAATATTCATCGCTTGTTTATTGTATATTTACACGTTTTGAAGATTCCTGATTACCGAAGTCAAGTTTTTTTAACGTTTGATCTTTGTCTGTGTCTCTTAGAATAATTTAAAAACGAATAATTTCAGGAAATCCAAAAGTTGTATTTTCAAATTAATATAAGTTTCTTGCTGTAAAAGTTTGATCAAGACAGATAAGTTTCAAGGAATGTTGAGTGTGAAAGTTGTTTGAATAATTTTTAGTGAACTCTTAATTTTAGTAACAGATTTAAGTTCTATATAAATGTAATGAAACGGGGAGTTGAGGGGGGCGGTAACCCCCCCCCCTCACACAGAACTAATTATCATATAAAACTCTTCCGAAGCCTAATTTGAATTGTTTTTACATAGATTTACATAACAGTACTCGTTATCTTACCTCTTAATCTCCAACCTGTATTTATTGTATTACATTTCAGGGTAAGAGAAAGTCGTGTGAGTGACACACCAGATTATTATTATAAACATGTTTTTTTAATTCTTGTTATAGTAAGTACACTTACTTAAAAAAAGTGAAAACCCAAATTTAAAAATTATAACTATTGTTATTTATTTTTGAATATTAAATAAATTTCATTAATAATTTGACCTATAATGTAGCAGAGTGAATTCTTTTTAAAATAAATAATATTATTTTCTTTTATATCTTGAAATGATGGATATTTATTTTTGCTTTTCCTAACTAATAAAACTACAGAGGAAAATTTACAGTAAAACTAATAGCAATAATAGTAAATGCATACAAAAATGCTCCGAAATAAAAAGTACATTCAAAGCTATTTTAATCACTGAAATATTTTAAAAAATGTAACAAAAGTGCTTACTAATTGTTAATTAAATTGTTTTTGATTTCGTTATGTTTTCTACAATATATTTTAAGATAGAAGGAAAGAAATTGTAGCCTACTTTTTATTTTTCTTTTAATAATTAATAATATTATAGATATAAAATTAAACACACAAAATTTATTAGTTCCTTTACAGAAAAAACCTCTTTTTAAAACTTTATTTGAGAATAGTATATATACCGGGTGATCCAAAATTCAGGACAAACTTTAAAAATGAATAATTCGAAAACGAATCAAGATACAAAGATACGGTTTGCACTAAACGGATGAAAAAGAAACCGGGTTTTGTGTGGCAAAGGAAAGATATTAGTTCTATTGGCGATCAACAGATGGCGTTATAGTGTTTTATTTCACCAAAAGATGATTTACAAATGAAAAAAAAAAATGTTGACAACTTACAAGTCAGCTTAATTACAGTTAATTAGTACTACTACAGTAACTGTTTAATATCCATCATTCAGAAGTACAGCTGTGAGATGATTCACCACATCGTTCACAGCATTTAGTAGCATTTCTTGCGTTATGCCAGACACATTTTGGCGGATGGCATCTTTCAGTGCTGCTAGTGATGCCGGTTGGTCGCGGTACACTTTTGACTTCCAATAATCCCCACAGCCAAAAGTCACAGGGTGTCAGATCGGGAGATCTTGGAGGCCATGCGTGATTAAAGTAACGACTGAGAATGCGATATTTCGATGCATATAAGCTTCGATTACCATTATCTGCTGTAGTTGTTCCTTTTTATATCGTTTGTTGCTTTGCATAATCCTACATCAGAAATACGACAGCGCCATCTGTTGTTGGTCGCCAACAGAACTATTTTTTTATTTCTTTGCCACACAAAACCCGGCTTCATTTCCATCCGTTAAGTGCAAACCGTATCTTTGTATCTTGATTCGTTTTCGAATTATTCATTTTTAAAGTTTGTCCTGACTTTTGGATCACCCGGTATATATATAGTATAATTATTTCATTTGCAGAAGACAGTGCTATAATAATCAGATAATTTTCCATAATTTATTGAACGAATAAACAAAGCTTAAATACCCCCCCCCCCTCCCCTAGAATGAGTACTTTTCGTTGCTATGCGAAATTTTAATACGTCACGGAAAAATAATGATAGTAAATTAAATGTGTAGAATTCAGCTACGTCATGAGAAATTATTAATAAAAATAACAAAATAGGCACATTATTATAAAATTTAAATTAAAGGTCTATGATGCCATTATTTTTTATTTCTTTGACTTCAAAACATATAAATAATTTTATGTAAAAAATGAAGCCAATTGCTTTAAATATTATGCAAACCAATGTTTAGTAATTTGAACTGGCAAAGAGAAATAAATTTGGAAATGTACAAGTGTAAAAATCGAGCGTTAAGCGGGCGCAGACCAACTAGCTGTAATAATCCGTATAACATTTCTCTAACGTGGAACAGTTACGATTAAATTTTGTGGAAATGATATGATAGTGATGTAAGTTGTTATCTGATTGGTCAATCCAGATCAGGTCATGAAATCATAAATTTGGCTACGGATTTCGGTTACAAAAAAATTTAATCTAATATATACTTCAAATTCACATTTTTCTTTCTTTTCTTTCTTTTCTTTCCTTTTTTTTTTTTTTTTTTTTTTTTAAGAAATTGAATAAATAAAATTTTTTTGTGCTGAAATATATGCTCAAATTCTCGTATGTAGAAGCATATTTGGAAGAATTTAAAGTCAGTTAAACTTCGTATTTCATCGTTAGCTATTCCAGAGGACGGTGTTGACGCATATTTAGATACAATTTGTTATTTAACAATAATTTAATTTAATTCTAAGAATTTTTAATTTAGTAGCGGAAAAAAATATTTTCTAAAACTGAAATTATAATGTAACTATCAAAGATTTAAATCTCTTTTAATGAAAATAAATAAATAAATAAATTTTCCAGTGAGTAATTTTATATATATGATATTTTTCTGAAATGCACGCTGATGCTCTGTGTGGGAAAAGCTAATAATAGTAGTATTAATTTTATATAATAAAAATAACACTTTATGTGTTTATTTTTAAAGACAAAATTCCGATGAGAAAAGTATGAACACTTCAGTAGGAAATAACGTTTTATATTCATACGTGGTGATGTTGATTGTAAGAAATAATATATTTCATAGCTCTAAATAAACAAATTATTAATTAATTAATAAAAATAAATAAATAAATAAAAATAAATAAATGCTTAAAATTTTTAAGCTAATAAAGTGTGTTCTAAAAGTTCCAGTACTCTAACTTAAAGAACTCACTGTCTATGATTTATTATTATTATTATTAAATTTTATCGTCTGATTATCCTTGCATCAATTATTTAATTTTTATCGTTGGCTTCTTTTCTCTCTCATGTTGTGTGAGAATAAAGTTGTATGTTATTTTGCTCTTCATAGTGAAATGAGTTTATCACACATTCAGAGAATTGCGCTGCTTGAGGCTTATTTTGAATGTAAATCGTATGGAAAATGCAAATATGTTTGGCGATATAAATATCCAAATGATGCAATACCGAGTAAATATACGCTATATCAGCACGTTCGACGATTTCGTAATACAGATTCTGTGGAAGACAAGCATTGCAGTGGAAGACCTAAAGTTGTTACACCAACCTTTCTGCAAGACACTCAACGTAGAACATTGCAGACTCCTCAAAAATCTGTTAGGCGTTTGGCACAAGAAATGATCGCATCTCACCAACACATATATGGCTTTAAGAGCTTTGAATTTCCGTGCTTATCGTGTAAAAATGGTAGAGGAGATAAAGCTGCCAGACATTGAGATGCGGTTTCATTACTGCTAGTGGTTCCGTAGATTTATTCGCAACAACATCACCATTTTGGACAAAACATTTTTCTCCGATGAGGTGTTGGGTTTCATTTAAGCGGTTACCTGAACACGCAAAACTCTCGCTTTTGGGCAACGACCAATCCTCATTCATTAATGCAAAAACCTATACATTCTCAATAAATTGGCGTATATGGTGCTCTGTATCACGCAAAAGGATTATTGGACCTCTGTTTTTCGAATCAACTGTTGATTGTTCTGTATACAGGGAACTCATCCAACAATTTGTTGCATTGTTAGAAGTGAATGAACGAGATTCTTGGTTCCAACAAGATGGTGCAGCATGCCATACAAGAAATGAAACCATGTACATGCTTGAAGATTTTTTTTGGCGATCGACTCATCTCAAGAAATATTTCGCCACCTCGATCCCCTGATCTGAGCATTCTGGTCTTTTTTCTGTGAGGATATTCAAAGAACAAAGTTTATGCAGATAATCCTCAAACAACAGGTGATCTAAAAATTGCTATTACTCAAAGGATACAAGAAGTCACTCCCAGCATGTTTAAAACACGTTTCTAAAAACATGCGCAAATGAGTTCAGCTTTGCCTCCTAGAAAAGGGTGGACATTTTGAACATTTATTATAAATGTAAGATCTATGTTTTTTCCTCCATTATTTTAAATGTGCCTTTTATCATTAGTATAAAAATAATCGTTTTAAGGTTTGTTGCTTTGTAAATAAAAAATATATCAGCGTCAGTACTGGAACTTTTAGGACACACTGTACAATACAATACAACAATGTGTGCAATTTATGTTAAATACATAGTTTTCAGCATAAAAATTCGATTTTTTGCTTAAAAAATTAAAATAACTTTTAGTTATGGACTATTTCAAATTTCAACGAATCACCCTTAATAACAATAATAATAAAGCTAAAACCTTTCCTGGGACAGAATAACGATCGTTTACTCTAATTCAGTTCGTTACCAATGTTTCCAGACACTTTTACTTTTCTTTTGATTTAGAAACTTTTCGGAGACGAAGATAATTGGAAAATTTCAAGCGGTTTCTAAAATTAACATTAACGGCTGTTCTGAAATTTACGAACGATAAAGAAAGTCATTTATTTCTCAAGTATTTCTTTAGGTTTTATTAACCTATTGATTTTTAGCCCTCCTTTAAATTATTTCAAATAAAATATAAAAAATATATATATATATTGAGCTCGACTTTAAATCTGGCAAATTTTTGATAAGAATACATGAAATTCTATAAAATCAGTTTAAAATATCAGGGAAATTAATTTAAAAAATAAGAAATTTAAATTTTTATACGGCTCCCATACAGTAAAAAAAAAAAAAAAAAACTGTTAGTAAATTTGCTCCGCTCACTAATAAGGAGTTATATAAAATATTATCCACCGTAAAATTCTCAAATATTTAACAAGATATATATGTTTACTTAAAACCACTTTCTACTTCCCCAATATAAGTTTTCCGAAGAAGAAAGAAAACATGTTTGAGGGGTAAAACAATTCAAGGTGCCGGGTTCGATCCCAGGTCGCACTCGTCGGCCCAGTCGTTCGGAGTTTTCCATGGTTTTCTCCTAAACTTGCGTAAATACGGGCTCGGAAACCTTAGAAAGACCCCCCACGGAGGGCACCTCTCCACAGGCCTAGAACCCTAGTGCAGTCAGTCGGCCTTAATCCCCACAACCCAACCCTTACCCTAAATAACTATGGACGTACAGGTAATTCCCGAAGAACACGATTAATTGGTTTCGTGTTCTTTGAAACCGTGTTGTTTGAGACTACGTGTGAAAATAAAAGAAAAGTTGCGTTTAATTTTCTTTTTTTTTTCTTTTGTTAAATATAAAACTTATTTTTTGAATTCATATTGGTAAACACTCCAAAAAAATCTTTATATTACATAATTCATATTAATTTTTTAATTAGCTTTGAGAAAACGTTTAATCTTAAATTTTTATTATCAAAATATTTTTTTTTTTTTTTTTTTTTTTTTTTTACAATGTATCACTTTTTAGTTCCCCATCATACTATAGGTATGGGGAACTTAGGTTATCGTGAAAATTTTCGACCTCGGTTTTTTGACTTTTTTACACGTTTTCAGGTGTAAGGAATCCGAAAATGCCAAATTTGTATGGTGTCTGTCTGTAGGGTGTCTGTTAGTGTGTTAGTGTGTTAGTCCGTTAGTTTGTTAGTCTGTATACACGATATCTCAAGAAAAATTGTCGCAGAGTAGTCAAATCAGTTTTAAAATATTACTTTCCACACTGGCAAGAATCCTATTTATTTGCAACATTCTAATTAAAAAACTTCGTAAGTTATTTGAAATTTACGATTTTCTTAACATGGGAGAACAGGGCAAAATTTCACTTAGACTTGCATTAAATGAAAAATTTTTGTTGTAAAAATGTCAGAGCAGTTTTAAAATATCAGTTTTGATGCCGGAATGAACACCAGATACTATAAACATGCTACTTTAAAATTTCGCAAGTTATTGGATATTTACGAATTTCTTAACATGACTAATAGGACAAAATTTCACATAAACGTCAATTTTGAGGAATATTTTCATCGTAAAGATGTCAGACTACTTTAGAAATATTATTTAGGATACTGGCATAAATATTATTGACTATAGATTTTCGAATATAAAAATTTCGTAAGTTATTACAATTTTACGAATTTCTTATCATAACAGAATAGGGCAAAATTTTACACAAACATCAATCTTGAGGGATATTTTCATCATAAAGATGTCAGACCACTTTTGAAATATTATTTAGGATACTGACATGAATACCATGAGCATGAATTTTCCAATTTAAAAAATTCGTAAGTTATGTGGAATTTACGATTTACATAAAATGGCAGAATAAGGCAAAATCGACCATAAACGTCCATTTTGAGTATCATAAATATATGAGACAATTTCAAAATAACATTTATGATACTTTTTTGAACATCATTGACTACACACATTCGGGAAAGTTGCATTGGAAATAGTAGCATGAAAATAAACTACGAAATTGATCCCAATAAAATAAATTAATAGATTAGAATAAGATGAATATATTGAGCTGAATGGTGGGTAGCCTATTAGGCGAATATTTCGTTCTGCCACTGTGTCAAGCGTATGGTCAAATTCATTTCTCTTAACATGAATATAATATGTCCTGTACAAGAAATTTATGAGACCATACATGTGATGGGGAACTGAGCAGAGTCCACCTATGCCAACTAGTTTCAATTAAAATTACATTACTATGCCATCTAGTCCTCTCTCTCTCATCACTGGATTCATCTAGGAACTATTTTTCAAATTTCGCAATAAAAGTTATAATCCACTTATAATCCTGAACAATTTTGCCTTTTATCATAACTCTTTATTCACAATTCTTATTCATAACTCTAACAAATGACATATTCGGAAATAATTTTATATCAAATAATAATATTTATTTTATTCTTTTTAAAAAGGATTACTCAAAAATCGTGTACTTTGAAACTGTGCAATTAGGGGACAGGTATTCGTGTTCTTCGAAACTCATGTTCTTCGGGGGTTATCTGTATTATTACGTGTCAAAACGCACTGGTGCGTCCTAGAATATTTCGGAATGTGTCCTGTGCATGGTATCGTAAAGAAATGCATACATATATAAAAATAAATAATGTTACTCAGTTCTATTTAGCTACAGATGTGATATAGCGCTTTTCCTTGCAAAAGTCATTGATTTATTCTTGTAGTATATATTATTTATTTTGAAAGTGTTAGAAAAGAAAAGTTTAGAGCCACTGGAGTAAAGTATCAGATAAAAGATATAGTGCGTTTGAATTTTTCCAATATGCTGTAGCCATGTAAATTTCCTATAAATTATATACGCGCAAATTAGTGTACTAAAATTTAGAGCAATAAATACAAATCTATAACTAAACTTGAAATGGACTTATAGCCATTTCAAATTATAGCCCTAAGTCCAGATTTATTTATTTATTTATTTTTATTTTATTTTATTTTATTTTATTTTATTTTATTTTTTTTGTGAAGCACTGTAAACTAAAAATGAATGCTTATAATATTCTTGTGAAATATGCTTTAATGGATTAAAAAATATATATATTAAATTCGTTTTATTTAATACAGCCTAAAGAAGTGAAAATGTTCAACCAGAAATTTCGCCAACAATCTGAATTTTTTGTTTGTTCCGTACTCGAACAATTTGTAAGATTTCAACAAAAAATTTTAAATGACATTCCACAGGACATAAATATAAGTGCCTTACCAGTGGCGAGCGGTTCTGATCTCAATGCTGGTATGAGGGAAGTGCCAGGTTCGACCCCAGGTCGCGCTTGGTAACCTAAATGTTTGAAAATTTCCGTTGTTTTCTCCAAAAATCACGTAATACGGGATAGGATTCCTTATAAAGACTTCCCATGAAAGGCACTTCACCTATAGGCTTAGGATCCCTAGTGAAGTCAATCGGCCTTAATCGTAAACAAAACAGACACAAATGTAAAATACTGTGTTTGGACTTCCGACTAATGTATATTTTTGAGTTATGCTGATAACAGATATACATAAAGACCAACCAAAAGAAACTTCAAATGTTATTCCCATATGATGCAGATTCAGAATACTGAATTTGGACTTCCTACTGCTATGGGGTTTTCAGTTATTCTCACAACTGAGACCCAAACAAAGATATATAGATATGGAACTCAGACCAACAGCTACACAGTAAAGAAATAAATAAATGAAAAATCTTGTTATTCTACAGAAATTTTCTCGCAATTTTGTTGCCAGAAAATATCTACATGCTATGCAAAAAATGAGTTGAGAAAATTTCTGTAACAGAAAATATGCGTTCACAGCAGATTTTTTCCATAGGATACACTGTAAAAAATCTCTCATTAAATAAAATCATTCAGTTCCACCGGCCAGGATCGAGACAGAGTATACAGCACAGTAGGCGACGATGCTACCTCTCAACCACGGGAGCACAATTTTTGCTGTTACTTAGCATTTCACAGTCATGCTTTTATACTAAGTTTTCCGTATCTATCCCCCCCCCCCCCAAAAAAAAAAGTACAGTGCAGCCACATATCCTAAAACTAGTACTGAGGACGCGTCCAAAATGCTGGAGGGATGCCAGCAAGAAATTTGGAAAACATCCAGCAATTCCGTGCTCCGTTATTGCTCATTTTCTCCGAGTCAGTTGACTGTCACCCCTATTTCAGCATTGGACTCGTTGAGTTAGTGCTTACGCAGATGCTTTCATGGTTTCATCAAATGTGGTCGAAGAATAACCACTAGTTTATATCTGTATCAATGTTTACAGATTTTATCTGGTTGCAGGAAAAGAAGAAAAAAAAAAAAAATGTTTCTTTTGACAGATTGAAAAGTAAATTTACACTAAATTTTTGAAGTTTTAAAAAACAGAAATTTTAAAAGAATTTATATTTATTAACAGAGTTTTTTTTTTTTTTTTTTTTTTTAGTGTATAAACCTTATTTTCGGATTCGAAGACTGTAAAACGTATAATTGTAGCAAAATGAAAATTTGTCTCTCCCACACACGTGTGTATGTGCCAATTGCACTTTTATTATTGCAGTTTAAAGATTTTAAACTATAACTAAGCGAAATTTTACACATAGATGTAATGTATTTAAAAATAGTTTGTGTGATTTTTGAATAAAAATTTTGAAGTAACCTTCCTATATGAAAAAGATTTATAAGAGTTTGCAATCTCTTCTAATATTCGTTTTTGAGTTACACATATAACCTTACTGATAGACAGAGCAATCACTAAAAATCCGACTTTCAAATTCAAGGACTCTCAAAGCGAGTAGGAAGAATAAAAGTTCAATTTCGAGAACTTGACCCATAAAAAAAAAAAACATTTTCTATCATATATACAGGTAAAATAAAAAAACAATTTTTAGAAGCATTTTGTTGGTCAGCATCAGTCCATATATTGCATCTTCCAAATACAAAGCATTTTTCCACTAACAGTTCTTCATTAATCAATCTACTAGAATATAAAAATGTATTAAAAAAAAGGGGGGGGGGACTAATGTGCAGGTTGTACCTGACGGGGATAAAGTGAAAGTTGTACCTCAAGGGACTCATGTGAAAGTTGTACCTCACGGGACTAATGTGCAAGTTGCACCGAACGAACAAACTATTTCTTTCAACGAAAATGCCTACTAACCCTGGACGATAGGTCTAATATATCGTATCATATTATACATCGTATTTATCGTAATATAACTCAATACTTATTTCGCTTCCTTCTTCGACTCGTTTTAATACGCATTTTTTATATGCATGAGCAGGCCCGAAAAACAAAAACATTAAATCATTAAATTCATTTTTTTTACTTTTATTTCATATTATTTCACGCGCACTTTTTATTTCCTAATTCAAAATTATTAAAAAAAACTTTTTCGATATCGCTTGTTACTGATTATTATTAATTTTCTTTTCTTTTTCTTTCAATAATAATAATAATAATAATAATAATAATAAAAGATTTTGATGAAATTCTGGCAAAAGCAGAATTTAGTTTAGGACGGAGGACTATTCGTTTTTTTTTTTTTTTTTTCAAATTATTACATTGCTTTCAAATTATTCAATTATATTTTCGATAAATTTTAGATTTCGACCAATGTCCAACTATCGAAATCGACAACGCAAAAATCCCAGATTGAGACTAATAGGCCCTCAGTCCTAATAAAAATAAAAATAATTTTTTTGAGAATTTCAAGTGAGAAAAATCACATATGTAACATTTATCAAAACTGTTCTACATTTGCAACATTTGAAATTGATTTAATCATTTAAATTCTAAAATAAAGAGCTCTTTAAATAAATAGGAGTGAGAGACTCTTTAAAAGGATTAGAGAGAAAATTTTAAGAAAGATAAAATGAAATTAATTAAATTGCTTTCAACTAATTTATCAAATGAATGGAGGCGATATTTTATTTCTTATATTTTTATGTGGGATGGAAAGGTTTTAATTTCGTTTACAACCAAATTAATTGATTTAGCAGAGAAAATTTACTTTCGTTTAAAGCATTTTAACAGATAATAATAACGTATATAAATGTATTTAACTATATTTAGAGTAACAAATTTACGCCAGTTTAATTCCGAAGAATTTCAATATGAATTTTAATTAATATTAAAATCTAGTTTTTAATTTCATCATTAGTTTTTGAATGTGAAAACTAATTTTCAGGAAAATTAATACTGAAATATACTTTGAAAAACAGTTTACTAAATAATTAAAGAGATAAAATTTGATTATGATATTAATAAAATATGGAGGGATATTAAAATTAATGTAATTTGGCTGTTTATTTCTAATTTAAATTTTAAAAAATGTTTATTTGTTTAAAAAAACTATATATATTTATACATTGACTATACAATGTTTGTACATTAAACTATGTATATACATTAAACTATATATAACTGTACATATTTATACATTATGTCTATAAATATTCAGTAGATAATATGGAAAAATACACGATATTTATTTTAATTATTGCCGAGATATCAGAGGAGGTCTCCATGTGGAGACTCAAAAATATTTTAGGTTCTGTATGTCTGTCTATATTGGGATGATTCCCCCCCCCCTTCCTTCACGGAATCTTGTACCGGGATCTCACGAACTTGATCAACAGCAGAGACAGGAAGTCTGCACTATAGAAAAGAGTTGGAGGCTAGCGTGGTCTTAGAGTGATACCGACTTCATTGACTCCCAATTTCACGCTGTCCTTTGATGCTTCCGATGTCTCCCGCTCTCATCTGAGAGAAGGCGACATAGCAGCGCCTATCTTGAGGCAAGCGACTGGCCGACAAGAGTTTCTACGTGTGGTTTGAAACGCTGAGAACCTATGGGGGCCTGAATGCATCAGGGGGTTGACCCCCTCTCTCAAGTCCAGGAAGAGACCGGGAGACGAGCAAGAGAGAAGAGAGGAGATTACCTGAGAGTAGACGGATGATCTGGTAGATCTGGAAAGGCAGGGAGCCTTATATGAACTTTGCGTTCATTTGCTAATTTTAATCAGGCATGATGCCTATTTATGCTTTATTATATATTTTTGTAATGTAAATAGTGTACAGATGTTTCTAATTAAACGAGAAAATACATTATAAGGGCTCACTTTTATTCCTGCCTAATCAGTAGATTCTTTACTTCTTCGCTGTTTATGTGACGCTACCACAATATGTATCGTGATAGCGACCGCAAAAATCACCGGATATTCTCAGAAATTGGCATTTTCATGAGCACTACGAATTTAGTTGTATACTTCCGGGTGAGTATTCTGTTTAGGATTCGTATACAGGGGCATACTAAAATTCTTTTTATCATTACGGCCTATGGACAGACTCGTTTAAAAGTATTTTAACGTAGTTACACTGCAATCAATGAAATGGAATTATAATATACAGAATTGAAATGCTTAAAAACATATTTTCTGTAGAAAAATGTTTGCTTAGATTTAATTATTAATGTTAGGTTTAGAAATTTAAAACATTAGTATGTTCTTGACACTCAATGTTTTATTCAGTTTCACTCCCTCTTTAGTTTAACTATTTTTCCTTTTTTATTAAAACCGATGGTTATTAAAATCTAAGTAATTTATTTTCTATTTACTTTTATAATTTTAAGTTAATAAATATTTAAAAACTTATAATTGATTTAAAATTCATTTTAGCATAAAATATTAATACGATAGCAGAAGCTATCCGTATGCAAATGACATAAGTCTACGTCATCTGCTTGAATTGAATAAGTAGCGTAGCAGAAAAGCAATTGTGTGGCTTTTTCCGTGTTGATGCCGATGTGAATCCCGGTAATAAAGAAGCTGGCATGAAACGTAGTTTGTATATTTCAGTTTAAATTTTTCCTTGATAACCTCGACAATATTAGCTTGTGTAGAAAGCTGTTGTTTTTCAGATGAGGTTTAAGTAAATATTTTTAGATTAATTCGAGGATGATAGTTATTTTAAAACTGCAAACTTTTAAGCTTCTTTCAGTAATAGTATAGGCTTCAGTAACTACTCTGTACTATTATATCTGCCCTGAAGAATATTAAACGAATCGTCTAAATGTATTATAATTTTTATTTTCGTTTGCCATATTTTTATTTCACTAGATAAATCAATCTAGTTTTTAAATAAATTATTTTATCTAAAAGAAAAACTTGTCATATTTCTTTTTACCTGCTCAATACAGTTTCCACTGGACTCTATTATTTCAACTCTGCTTAACTTTGAAGCTTTAAGACAATCATGTCAGGTTTATAAACCTGACATATTTGGTTATGGGCCATTACCCAGTATTGAGCAGTTTAAGTGAAAGTTTTAAACTGACAAAGTTTAATGAAGTAAAGTTTTCTTCCGGCGTATTGGTCCCAAAGTTTTATAAGAATCTTTAAGAAGGGGGGGCCAATACAGTTAACGAAAATGGCAATGATACAGCATAGTATAGAAAAACTCAATGCTACGAATTATTGTAACTGGGCAGTTGATGTGAAGTTTTTATTGCTTGAAAAGAACGCCTGGGATATCGTAATCGGAACTGAGGAAAAGCCGAAACCATCAGCTGATCCGAAAGAATTAAAAGATTATAATACGAGGTCAAAACTTGCTTTATCGATTTTTTACCTCAATACTGAGAAGGACTTTCGTCGGATTATTGAGAAATTAACGGATCCGTCTGAAATATGGAAAAAACTTAAACAACATTTTTACCCTGATAACCGAGCACGCCACATGCAGTTGTGCAGCGAACTGTTTTCATGTAAAATAAAAAGTGGCGAGAAAATTTATATGTATGCTGCTAGACTCATGAGAATAGCTGAACTTTTAGAAGCAATTGATCAGCCAACGAAGGAAGTTTATCTATCATTCCAGTTGCTTCGTTATCTCCCATAGAAATTCGATAGTATAGTTCAGAGCATACTTAGGTGGCCTGATGATAAATTTGTATATAAAGACATTTTAATTGAATTAATTAGTGAAGAATCAAGGATAGAACTTCGTGATCAAGATAAGTGTGATGAACTTTTCACTGAGAGTTACAGCACACAGTATTCAAGATCAAATGTGACTTGTTTCCGCTGTGGAGTTCCGGGACATATCAGTCGTTTTTGTCAAAATTCAAGGAAAAACTTCGCGCCAAGATCAACTTCGAAAGTGTATCAACGCCGAAAGTCTCCATTTTTCCAGAGGCAAAGTGCTCAATCCCCTCACAGACCATGGCGAGCTAAACCTCAAGAGGCAACTGTATCCACTACCAGTGATTCCAGTCCTGAGAGATCTAACCAGAAAGAACCTGACCATTCCCAGAGAAGAGGCCGTTCCAGACTCCCGAGACGAGCCAGAAAGGACTCTAACCAGGTTTTTTTTTACTTTTGCTAATTTAAGTAAAAATGTGTGTGACAAAAGCAATTGGCTTTTTGATTCGGCTGCGAGTAATCACTTTTGTGGTGATAAAAATTTGTTTTCTAATTTTAAACCATTGTATAATGAAAGATTAGCTGTTGCAATAGATAATATTGATTTTCCTATTGAAGGAACTGGTGATGTTAAATTACGATTTGGTCAACAAAATATAACATTTACTAATGTAATGTATTGCTCTAAATTGAGAAAAAATTTAATATCTGCTCCAAAGATGGATATTGCAGGAGCTAAATTTAAGGGGGGGAAATGGTAAAATTAAAGTAACTATCAAATATGATCAATTTTTATTTACTGCTAAATTGCATGATGGTATTTATTATTTATTTCCAAAAATTCCATCCAAAGAAATGAAAAATGTTAAATTTGAAGTTTCTAAAACTTCAAGTAAAAGAAACTCTCATGATACAAAAACTGAAGTTTTACATACTCAAAAGGACAGTTTTAATATGTGGCACAGACGTTTTGCTCATGCTAGTCCTAAACTAATTGACAGAACTTGTAAATATGATAGTGTGAGGGGCTTCCTAAATTAAAAGTCAATGAAACTTCTTGTGAAACTTGTAAACTTAATAAACAAAGACGAATATCTTTTAAACCCCATGGTCAAATAAGGTCTAGACATCCTCTTGAGTTATTACATATGGATGTATGGGGACCATGCAAAATAACTGGCCGAAACGGTCAAAGGTATTTCTTATCAATTATCGATGATTTTTCTCGTAAAGTAACAATATTTCCTATGAAAGCAAAAACTGAGGTATTTAAAAACTTTAGAAATTATGTAACAAGAGCGGAGAGATTTTTAAACTGTCAGGTAAAAGCTATTAGATCAGATAACGGGAAAGAGTTTCAAAATAATAATTTTAAATCTTTTTGTGAGCTGAAAGGCATAAAACATGAATTTACTAACATTTATTCACCGGAACAAAATTCTGTTGCAGAAAGATTTAACCAAACTATTGTTGACGGTATGAGGACAGTTTTAGACGAAAGTGGATTAAATAAAAGTTTTTGGCCAGACGCAGCTTTATACTTTGCGTATACCTGGAACAGAATTTGTCATACTGATTTAGAGAAAACACCGTTTGAGTTGTACAGTGCGTGTCGAAATGATAGGTCCACCACTAAAGACGAAAGTTATGTTGGTAAAAAAGGTTTTATTGTGTACAAAGTACTATTTTATAAACTACATTACTTCATTCAATGTAAAATAATACATGAATAATATACAAATAATAGGAATAATAAGGAAAACAAAAATTACATGAAAAAGCTGTTTCAAAAAGATAGGTCCAGTGAACCAAGCATCAAATTAATGTTGAATTAATAAGAAATTTTTCCACCTTGTTTCAGAATAAGCTCATAAATCCTATTCGGCATGGATTCTACAAGATTTTGTGAACACTTTTTCTCGATTTTTGACCATTCGGAGGAAATAGACTTTTTCAAGTCTGCAGTACTATTGTACTACCTTCCGCCTGCATACACCGCTCTTGCGAGTATACCCCACATGTTTTCTACCGAACTCAGGTCGGGGCTGCAAGGTGGCCAATCGATAACATGTACACCATTATCCAGAAACCATTCGAAATTGGACTTTGCGGTATGCACAGGAGCATTGTCCTGTTGGAACATGAAGAATGGGCCCCCAATGTGCTCTGCTTGTGGAAGAAAATATTGTTCAAGCAGCTTTTGATAGCCTTCAGCATTCAAACGATTGTCTACAAATGCTATATCAGTTTTTCCTGCACCTCCGAATCCGGCCCATACCATAACGGAACCACCACCAGCTTGCCTCTTCGAGAATATATGTCTATCGTTACGCAGATCGTGCCAGTAGTACTGCCAGCCATCTGGATCATCCAGGATGAATTTCTTTTCATCACTGAATATCACACGATGCCAATCTTGTTTCCAGGACATCACTTCATGTGCTAATTTCAATCTCTTTTCTTTGTGCTTTTTAGTCAATTTCGGAGCTGCTTTCCTCTTCACGTAAACTATATTGCCGAACTTCTTTACCACTCTATGGACTGTAGATTTTGATATTGGAGGGTTTTGTTGTCTCGCCACAGTGGATAAGCTCATATTTCCAGATTTTAACTCCTTTACGATAGTCCTTCTTTGTCGGGGTGTCACTTTTGATGGGCGACCAGATGATTTTTTACTGCCAAAAGCATTTATAAGTCGCAAATAATTGTTTACAACATTATGTGATCTGTTTAAAAGTTTACCTATTTCTCTATTCGATTTTCCACGCGTTTTAAATGCATCAATTTTCCCCTGCTCAACCAGCGGAATACTGCAACGGCGACCCATTTCGTTTGATTACAACGTGATGTTCAAATCTGCTTAAATACCTCCACAGCAGCCAGCATAATCCCGCAGCAAGACTAAGCAACGATATTTATGCAAATTTTTTGGAAATAAACGTGATTGGTGCAAAATTTCTGAAGGCGGACCTATCTTTTCGAAACGGTCTGAAAATGAAAATTTGCATAAAATAAAAAGGAATTATTTATTTTTAAGAAATGTCTACATAAATAGTTATAACAATTACTGATTAATTATCTCTACAGAAAAAAGTTATTCTTATTCTCAATTAAGCGTCGAAATTTTGAAAAATGCGGGTGGACCTATCATTTCGATACGCACTGTATGGTGGTTATAAACCTTCAGTAAAGCACTTAAAATCTTTTGGCTCAACAGCATACGTAGGGGTACCCAAACAACTTAGAAACAAACTTGACCGAAAAGCGAAAAAAGAAATTATGATAGGTTACGCCCTTAGTACAAAAGGTTACAGGATATGGCTCCCAGATGAAAATAAAACAATAGAAACAATTAATGTTAAAATTGAAGAACCGATAAATATTGGGGAGCGCAGTGGAGCAGTGATGGGCCGCGAAAATGAAAGTTGGTTATGTTCAGATGAGGGGTCAGATTCAGAAGGCGTGAATAATGCTCATTCAGATGCTATTAATATATATCAGACTTACCCTGATCATTCTGAATCTTCCTCTGACGAGGAAATTAAATCAAGTCGAGATATAATTAAACGAGTCCCCCTCAGAGAGGCTGTATGGTTTAGAACTCTAGTACCCCGTAAAACTAGTGACAGAATCGACGTTTATTATTGTGAATTTGGAAAAACTGAACGTTTAAAATGTCATAAAGATGTTAAAAAATATTGTAAGAAAAATTGTATAATTTATGAACCAAACCTTTTTAATTTCAGTCCTAGAGAAAAATATGTAGGTAAAATTAATGAAAAATCTTGTTCTAGTGCAGAACAAACTTTAAATTCTGATGAAATTAATTCCGATAGTGAACTTGATTCAGATAATGAACTTAATTTTACTGAACCTGATTTAACTAAGAAAAACGATTGACTAGACGTAGATCAAATCCCAACGAGTTTTAAACAGGTCTTAAAATCTCCTTATAAAAATCAGTGGTTGCAGGCTATGAAAGAAGAAATGGATGTTATTCGGGAACGTAATGTATGGCACCTTACTAAATCACCTCCAAATACTAATATTTTAGGATGTAGATGGGTCTTCACTCTTAAACGTAATGAAAGGGGGGAAATAGCTCGTTTTAAAGCTAGACTGGTGGCGCAGGGATATAAACAGATAAAAGGAGAAAGTTATGACGATACTTTTAGCCCTGTCGTTAACTTTGGAGTAATACGCTTCTTCTTTTCATTGCTAGCTTCATGTAAAGGATGGACTCATTTACAACTGGATATTAAAGGTGCATATCTTTACGCACCACTCGATGAACATATTTATATGTCTCAACCACCGGGTTTCATCGAGATTGGAAAAGAAAAATTCGTTTGTAAATTAAATCGCGCTTTATACGGCCTTCACCAAAGTAGTAGAGCCTGGTTTTTCGAAATGAATAGAATTTTGATCAATATAGGTTTTAACAAATTTTCATGGTGTAACTGTGTTTATATTTTTAACAAGAAAGTAATTTTATTACTGTATGTCGATGACATTGTATTGTTTGCAAAATTTAAAAATCATATAGATGAAGTAGTGGACTTATTGAGTAAAAATTTTGATTTAAAAATCTTAGGAAAAACCCGTAAACTATTGGGTGTAGAATTCGAGGAAAATAATGGAAATTTAACTATTCATCAACATTCATATATTAGTGAAATATGTAACAGATTTAAAAATTTCAATTTTCCTATATCATCTCTCCCCATTAGTAAAGGGATAATTTACTCAAAATCTCAGTGTCCTCAAACTAACGCTGAAACAATAGAAATGTCAAAATATCCTTATAGAGGCATTTTAGGTTGCTTATCGTTTCTCTCTAATAGAACTAGATCTGACATATCGTACGCGGTTAATATTTTTGCCCAATTCCAAAGTAATCCTGGCATAATGCATTGGAATGGCCTGTTAAAACTCTTAGGTTATGTTTGTTATACCAAAAATTTAAAGTTAAAACTTGAGTGCAGGAAACCACATATTACTGTTTATTCAGACGCTGATTTTGCGGCCAACAGAGACGATAGGACTTCAATGGGGGGACAGCTGATTTTACTCGATAATTCACCCGTAGCTTGGAGAACGTTTAAGGAAAAATGTATCAGTTTAAGTACTATGGAATCTGAATTCGTAGCCATGACCGAAGCTACAAAAGAACTATTATGGTTCGATAGAATTTTAGAAGAATGCTTTAATAAAAAACTAATACAGGGTACTAAAGAAAAATCTTTACTTTTAGTCGATAACATGGCTGCTATAGATTTCGTGAAGTCTCCCATTGAAAACTATCGTACAAAACACATCGACGTAAAATTATTTTTTATAAGGGATTTGATTTATAAAAACATATTTAATATTAAACATGTTAAAAGTGCAAATAATTGGTCAGACATTTTCACTAAACCGTTAACAAAATACGGGTTATCTCTTTTCATAAGTAGCCTATTTTCATCTACTGAGTAACATGTATATTTTAAGGAGTAAATTTTGAAGAGAAAAGAATTAAGGAAATAAGTTTCTTTTTTTTCTTTTTTTTTTTTTTTTTTTCTTTTTTTCTAAAGAGAACAGAATGTTTTTATCTTTAATATGAAAATGCAAATGTATTTCTGAAAGTGTTTATTATATTGCGAAATGTATATACTTGTTTTATATCATATATTGGTTAATTTATGTACATGCCATTGCTTAATTATTTATATTATATCTTCATAGCAAGAAGAATTTTCTGTATAAGTTTGAAATGAAGCATTGCAAAAATTGGACTCTGTTGCTTTGCTCTTGAAATATACTAAAGAAAGAGGATTAGTAGCAAGTCGTTGTTGAATCTGTCAACTTATGTTTTTTTTTACATACAAGTTTTTTTGTTACTCAAATAATATGATGTGAACTTGTAAATTCAGGGCAGGTATATATATATATATATTTTCATGGTCTCGGTTGAGTGTCAAGAGGGGGGGCTTATTGTTAGGTTTAGAAATTTAAAACATTAGTATGTTCTTGACACTCAATGTTTTATTCAGTTTCACTCCCTCTTTAGTTTAACTATTTTTCCTTTTTTATTAAAACCGATGGTTATTAAAATCTAAGTAATTTATTTTCTATTTACTTTTATAATTTTAAGTTAATAAATATTTAAAAACTTATAGTTGATTTAAAATTCATTTTAGCATAAAATATTAATACGATAGCCGAAGCTATCCGTATGCAAATGACATAAGTCTACGTCATCTGCTTGAATTGAATAAGTAGCGTAGCAGAAAAGCAATCGTGTAGCTTTTTCCGTGTTGATGCCGATGTGAATCCCGGTAATAAAGAAGCTGGCATGAAACGTAGTTTGTATATTTCAGTTTAAATTTTTCCTTGATAACCTCGACAATATTAGCTTGTGTAGAAAGCTGTTGTTTTTCAGATGAGGTTTAAGTAAATATTTTTAGATTAATTCGAGGATGATAGTTATTTTAAAACTGCAAACTTTTAAGCTTCTTTCAGTAATAGTATAGGCTTCAGTAACTACTCTGTACTATTATATCTGCCCTGAAGAATATTAAACGAATCGTCTAAATGTATTATAATTTTTATTTTCGTTTGCCATATTTTTATTTCACTAGATAAATCAATCTAGTTTTTAAATAAATTATTTTATCTAAAAGAAAAACTTGTCATATTTCTTTTTACCTGCTCAATACAGTTTCCACTGGACTCTATTATTTCAACTCTGCTTAACTTTGAAGCTTTAAGACAATCATGTCAGGTTTATAAACCTGACAATTAATGTACAAGGTCTTACAAAAGTGTTCCGAGAATGTCACTTAATCATCCAGATTATGCAAAATTTCGAACAATTATTCAAAATGTGAGAAATATCTTATACTATTAAGTGAGCAATATTTGTATATATACATATATATGCATATTTCACTGTTCTCGAAAACGGTAGCTCGGACAGTCACGTGATTTAACACAAAGGTGCCTTCCGAAAGGTCATTGTGCACATCGAAGTCAGATTTTTCAAATTTTTGATTAGTTTTCTTTTAATTAATAAAAATGTGAAAATAAAACTTCCCATTTCTATAATGACGCAGAATGGAAAATCTTAGGAGATTTGATTGGTTTATTCGATTTTCATTGATTTGAGTGTATTTTATGTTGAACTAGAGCTACGTTATGAGGAATTATTACGAGAGATTTTATTGGTTTATTTGATTTTCATTAATTTGAGTGTATTTTACGTTGAACTAGAGCTACGTTTTGAGGAATTACAAGAGATTTGATTGGTTTATTTGATTTTCATTGATTTGAGTGTATTTTACGTTGAACTAGAGCTAGGTTTTGAGGATTTACGAGAGATTTGATTGGTTTATTTGATTTTCATTGATTTGAGTGTATTTTACATTGAACTAGAGCTACGTTATGAGGAATTATGAGAGATTTGATAGGTTTATTCGATTTTCATTGATTTGAGGTAGGGGTGTCCAGTGATTTTTTTTTCTCGTGTGCGTGAAGCGTACAAACGTGCGTTATAGTGATTGCTGTGAAAACGACTTACGTCTGTTCTCTGATTCGACCATTCCTCGAATAGTGATTTTTACTGTACGAGTAACAGCTTCAACTGTTTCCAGAATATTCGAAGAATTAACATTTCTATTTGACTGTTTTCGAGAATATTCGTTTTAATAATAGTTTTGTTGTACAGATTCGAGAAATTCAAAAAATATTTGATACTATCAAGGAGATCCCATACTGAAACTGTGAAGGAAATAGTCGCCAATCGAAATATATTTATTTAAACGTTTCAATTATTCAATTAAAAAGAAATCCTTTAAATATAGTGCCCAGCGAAGCGGGCGAAGCCTGCTAGTACATTTAATTCGAAAAACTATTCAATTATTCAACTTATCCAAAACTATAGAGGAGATGAGGGTATTATGGAATAGTCGGGAAATATGGAATACCGAGGTTTCGGCTTCGATTAGTGCTGCTATCTCTTCAAAATACTATGAATTACTCAAGAAGGATTTCCATGAAGCAATACAGTAAGAAGCAACCGCTTGTTGCTGTCGTACCATTCTCTGTAGAACAAAGTATGATTTGAACATTGATGTTAAGCATAACGTATGCTCTAAGAATTAATTGTATTTTGTCATTCGTTGCTCGTTTTTTAGCCGAAAATATTTTGTCCATCAATTTAAAAGTTCATTTTTAAAGATGGCGTGTCGGGTATTATGGAATACTGGGTATCATCTGAAATTGACTTCATGTATTCAACTAAAGAAACAGAAAATAAAGATGCCGAATTTATCTTCTGTCACAGAAAATTCTCCGAAGATGATTTTATGAAGTCTAATTAGTTTTTCTATGGTTTAAACAGTTTGAACCACCTATTCCATATTACCCGACTATTTCATATTAACCTCCATTTGTAACATTTTTTAAAAGTAAACTTTTTATAACAACAAAAAATTTTTTGGGGATTTTTTTTCATTGACAATTCATTACAAATAATTACACTACGTACTCATCATGATTTTGAGGATTTTTATTAAAAACAAGTAAAATTATTTCAAGAAATGTAAATGTTCCATTATATCCTCCTCTCATCTACAACTTATTCTATGTATTTCATTCAATGAAGTACATAGAATAAATTGTACAGTTTTTACTGATGTATATAATGTTTATGGCTCGTTTACGGGGATATACCTTTTTAGAACCACTAAATCCTAATCTAAATGGTCTTTTCAGACCACTAAATTTTCATCGCTAGTCGGAAATTTTATAACATTTCGCCAGCCATCTAACGAATGATCAAATCTTAAATTATTCAAATTTTTAAAAAAAGCCAAACATTACATCATTTCGGTGTTCTGAATAAAGGTTTCACGTACTTCACTTGGGCTCGAGTCTATAGAAACATGAAAAGTAAGACACGACATTTCTGGGATGATTGGCATTTGATTTGCATTTGATCTTAATCAAATATCAGGTGGTGTCAGTAAAGATGATGAATAAGAAAACACACAGCAATTGTGTCGGGTCGAAATAGTGAAGTCCGTCATTTCACCAGACGTAAATAAATAAAAAAAAAAGCACAAGTGCAAGAGGCCCATACTAGATGCAGTTCTATCCGGATTTGTTTTTAAACACAGAATTTTGATTAAGTATATTTATTTTTATTTGAATGTAATATAAAATAAAAAAAATAAATGTAATTTCCATAAAACTATTTTATCTTTGAGTTAACCCTTTCAGTCGCAGTGTTCCCGCTGATGGAACACCTAATTTTAATTCTCAAGTGCAAAAACTCATCCCGGAAATTTTTTAGCAGAAATTTACATTTATAACATAGCAGAAAAGGTCCTTTTTTTTTAACGTGAAAATTTAAAATTTCTTCTATTTTAATTATGTTCGTAAATTCCGGTGGCAGTGTAATTTAACTTAACCGGGTTACCTTGCCCCGCAAAGGGTTAAAATACTCCGGAATAAATTGAAAAGTTGGGATCTATGCAATTTTTACGAGTTTTTGTTGTCGATAATGTGTACTTATAAAGTGATTTATTTATTAAATTAAATATTATTTGAATTTAATAAGGTTCATTTACAGATGTTTCAAAATTTCTCGAAAAGGAACAATGCTAATTTTTTATTTTTTAAATATTTATGGTCAGCTATGTGTCTAAAAGCCATTTTTAAAATTAGTTTAGTAATTTTTAAAATAAATTAAGTAGTGAACGTTAAAGGGTTAAAAAGAAAATAGATAATTTAATATAAAATTTGAGCGAGATTTTTGTCTTAACGCCAGACGTTGAACTGGCAAACCTCTGTCAAAAGATGCTGCATTTTCCATAATGGCAAGTCATATATTATTTAATAAGCTTCGTGGCATATGCATACCTGCCAACTGTACTAATTAATATTCTGTAGTATTGTTAGTACACGCCTTTTTCTTAACATCAATCTTTTTTTAGAATATTTTTCTTAGTTCATCAGAATTATATTTAAAGAAAAATGCTCTAAAAATAGAGAGATGTAGAAAAAGGGGCAAGCGTACAGCCGATTTAACTAATAATATTTTTGAGTTTCTATTTTAAGGGGTTACATCCAGTTGTATGCACGGAAAAACGTGTTTTTTTGTGAATTTTTTGTGAAGAGGCCTTTTATTAGAGAAATATATACAATACATATACATATAGCAAATTTAATGTATGTTAAGAATCCGTGATGAGTTTACAAAAATATTGGGTTCCGCTGTTCCTGTAGTAGATCTCCTAGAGGACTTCCACAAAAAGGTGTCTGGCGGTGAGCAAGATATCTCTGATCCAAATTATCTGAAATGAAAAAAACCAAAAGATTTATTTTTAGGATAGATGAATACAGGTAATGATCGTAGGAATAGTCAAAATTTTGATTTTTGACAAAATGGCGGCTTCCCCAAACAAAAAATCGTTTTTTTCATGAAAATTTACACTTGAAAGTGGCTGAAAAAATCGAAATTATTATCAGAAACCTTATTCCTACGATCATTACCTGACAAAAATATCTAAGAAAATCGTGTCAAAATTTCAAGTCAATCGGTCCAGCCGTTTCGGAGAAATTTTGCTCACCGGCTTTGAAAACACCGTTTCGAGATAAACGCATTTAAAGTTTTGGAAACCATCTAAACAGAATACTGGCACGACTTCACAACGTGGCAGTTCACTTTAAACTGACGATATTTACTTACTGTATGCCTAAAATTTCTAAATATAGCTCTCAGATATAAGATAAACCTTTTATATTCTTATTCTAAGAAGCAAAACATTATGAAACGCATGGACAAGGGCATAGGGATAATGAAAAACAGCTGCTACTCTGGTTTACGCTCCGCCTACTTTAAAACGCTCGGAGACGTCTTTACAAATATGAAAATTTCTCCGAAACTAATTGCCGGATCGATATGAAATTTTCAGACAATATTATCAAATATATGTACATTCAAAATATGTAAAAAAAAAAATCGATTTTTTGAAAATTACAACTGGATGTAACCCCTTAATGCACATTATTGTGCAATGGGGTAAAAGCTTTACGATATTCCTTAAATTTACTGAAAACGCCAAATCGCGAGGGAATAAAAATTTTTTCTCTCTCTCTGTTTCTGTTTCTTTTTTTTTTCCTGAAAATTGCCATCATGCCATGCACAAATAACTATAAAATCACCGAATTCCCAATAGGGCGTAACTTTTAGTTCAGAAAAGCTTTTCTCTAGTAATATTCCACGCTTCGTAATTTCACCACGCCTATTTACCACAAACTAATTTCACCGATAAGTTTCTTAAAAATGTCTTTGGCTTTCATATATCCTTTGAATTTCTAAATCTGGTTCTGAATATATTGCTTCGGCTTTAATCAGTTGCCTATAATACTTGTTCAAATTTTTGTACAAACAAAACTAAAGATTTAACGTACACAAACATCAAACCGTCTCAATTATATATATTAAAAACTAAAACTATTTTATTTATGAGACATAACTTAAGTTAAAATACATTTAAAAAACAAAATATACATACAAAAATAATTAAAATCTAGACGTTTCGAAACCCATCCGGAATTCCTCATCAGTATCAATTACAACATAATATGCAAGCATTACATGAATACCCAAGGAATTTTAAAAAAGTACCGAATATTGAGGAGGCAGTGCGCATGCTTCATTGATAATGTGGAGATGTCTGGCAGTGTGCCAGCTCTCAAGGAAAATACGTGATTTATAATTATCAAAACCAGAATTTAGAACTTTTATATTATCGAAGTCAGGAATATGATCGGTTTCTATTGAATGGATTACAATTTTAGAATTTTGGTTGCAATTTTTAAAAGATCGTCTGTGCTCCTGTAGTCTAATTTTTGCTGTACGGCCAGTTTCACCTCTATAAACATATTTACAATTCTCACAAGGAATTAAATATATTACGCCTGTTAGATCCAGAGAAGGGGTTATGGGTTTAAAATTAAAAAGAATGTTTTTCAATTGTTTAATCGGTCGGAAAGCAGTATAAGTATTATGTGGTTTAAGTAATTTAGAAATAAATTCTGAAGGAAAACCTAAATATGGCATAGAAATATAATTGTTCTTAATAATTAGTGAATTTTTCATTTGCATTGGAGGAGAGGAGGAAATTGCAGGAAGAAACGAAGGAGAGGGGAAGCGGATAATTTTTTTATGATAAATTCGTTTTAACCAATTAAGAGGGAATCGTTATTTATTAAATCCTGAAAATTATTTATTAAATCCCTGTTTTTAAAAAGTAAAGGTGTTTTAAAAAACAAAAAGGCCCCTCTAATAAAACATAAACACACACACACACACACAAAGTTTTGTCGGAAATGGCCATTTTAAACTAGGCAGATAAATTAAACTTAATAAGAGATAATGAACTTAATACAAGATTAATATATATATATATATGAATATATATCAGATTTAATTTTGAGCGGCATAAATTGGCTCCGTTCTACATTCCAAATTCGGGAGGGTACTGTGCTGTTTCACTTCTCTATCTGCCCTTAAGAGTCAAATGGGTTAATAGTTGACAGGGTTTTCCCTTAATTGTCATGGATACAATTTTTGGTACCAGTAGTGGACATCTATAAAAAATAATATGTTAACACAAAGTTTAAAATTTAGAACAATGCTATATCACTATTTCAGTCATTATGAAAGCAAAGTTTGAACGTCAACGTGAGTGCTTCGGACTACCTGCATTTGGTCGCAACCAATGCTTACCTCCAAGGAAAAATGAGAAAAACATAAAAATAACTTTCCATGAAAAAGACAGCCAAAAAAAAGGGTTAAATTTAGAATTTGGTCTCTGAATAAATCGCCGCGTGAGCAGAAATCATTCAGAGTGAAGCACCAGGAGTTAAAAAAATAAATAAATAAATAAATAAAATAAAATAAAATAACTCCTTGAAAAGAAACCTAAGTGTAACAGAAGAACTGTTACGGGAGTTGACGAAGACAGTCTGGACGGTGAAAAAGAATTAAGAGGTGAAGAGGGCGCCCCAAAGGGCACAGGTAATCGCTCGGAGTCCCGCAACTAAATAAAAAAAAGGGGAGGCCATACATTTTTTTTCCTAACAAAAGTAATTGAAATTCAGGAGAGTTAAAAGTGAAGTTAATTATAGAGTATCTTCAAGAATCTCGGTGCCTACACACAGAAAAATAAATTGGTCACAGTGACCTGCCAAAATGCTCAGCTGACAATACAGAATTGACTAACCAAAATAACTGACTAGCCAAAAAGTGTACTTGCTGAACTAGTCTCCAAAACTGAAAAGTGTACTTGCTGAACTAGTCACCGAAACTGAAAAGTGTACTTGCTGAACTAGTCTTCAAAACTGAAAAGTGTACTTGCTGAACTAGTCACCAAAACTGAAAAGTGTACTTGCTGAACTAGTCTCCAAAACTAAAAAGTGTACTTGCTAAACTAGTCACCAAAACACTACTCCAGACTAGGAAGGTTAATATTATTAGACAAAGAAGGCTAGTCGATAATCATAATTATCTGACCAGGAAGGTTAGTCAACAACCGCAGTTGCCAGACAAGGCAAGTTAGTCAGAATCTGCACTTGATTAAGACGGTTAGTCAGCAGCTAACAGGTATTTTACGAAGCAAGCTAGTCAATTTTCAATGAATATCTGAAGAGGCAGGATAGTCAAGACTATTTACCTGACTAATCTGTCTGGTAATATTTGAAAAGGAAAACTAGTCTCTATTTGACTAAGCTGCCTCATAATATTTGTGGAGGAATTTTAGCCCGAAAAAAAAAATATTTGACTAGCCTGTCTCATAATATTTGAGAGAGATTAATCAAAAAAATTTATTTGATTAAAATCCCTCATATTTTATGAGGAAGTGGCCTCATACTTGTTTGCAGGGCTTTTGTAAAAGCATTGTTGTTAGTCTTAACCTCTTTACTTTTGTAATTGTTTAATCCCCCCTCCCCTTTTAAATGTTCAACCTTGAAAAAATATTTAAAAACTTTTCTGAAAAATATTACTTGTCCATCAACTGGATTAAAATACTCATAGCTGCCAACTTTTTCAATTTATTCCAGAATGTTGTTAACATTCGCCCTTTTCTTCATACCATATTCTTAATAGAATAATTTTCTTTAGCATGTAATTACAATTAAATATGAAGATAATTACTCCTCAAAGAATATGGTTTGAAGATAGGGCTAACAACATTCCGGAATCAATTAAAAAAGTTAGCAGCTATGAATACTGGAAATTTAACAAACTACTGAAACAACGAATTTGCTAGTTTAATCATTCTTCCCTACCTTTATTCATCATTAACGCACGCATTTATCCAACACTTTTTTATCAAGGCATTCCAAGAGGATTGTGGCGCCACATGATTTAGTCCACTTTTTATGCACATCCTCATATATGGATTTAGAAATATATATATATATATTTTCTCATCGATGCTTTAATTTTATACGCTGTGGTTACAAAAATAAATGTAAACTTTTTTTTTTTTTTTTTTTAGTTCCTTTTTTTAATATTTAAGCCACCTGAATATATGCATATATTTTTTTAAATAATGGATTTTTTTGCACCTGATTAAAATTACAGATAAGTACGACGATACAATGTGCTTTAACAATTGATACAGGCAATATAAACAATATGCACGGTATAGACGATACAATGTACTAAACTATAAATAACATCGAACTCAAATGTCAGGTTATTTAAAGTTTTAAAATCATAAATATTAATGATATACTTTTTTTTTTTTTTTTTTTTTTTTTAAAGGTGAGGGTGGACATAAAATTTGCATAAAAAACACTTTAACATATATCATAAGAATTTTTATTTTTAATCATCTCTGTAAATTTTATGCCCAGAGAAATTTTTATATATAACAATAATTTATAAGTATTTGATCATCCAAAATAACTCTTACTTACCTGATAACATTACTTTCAACATTCTTCAAATCATGAATTTAAGTGGCTTATTTAAATAAGATTTCTCCTTCATTAAAACTATGTAATTGAAATAATACATAAAAGACAAAAATCAAGATAAAAATCATTTTATTGAAAATTATAAATGTTTCATATACATGAAGAAGATTGCTCCATAATTTACATAAAAAATAATAATAATAATAATAATAATATAAAAGCACAAATATAATTAGGTAATAAAACGTAATTTTTTTATGCCTAATAGCTCTCCATGATGGCAAGCCACTGAAAATTGTAAGAATAGCACCATCTTTAACAATTGGTTTATTTCTTGGGACTTCATATAACTTTCCTTCTTTTTCATCAAAATATGTTATTGTTTGTATAATTCCATCAGGTTTAAAATAGGGCTCACAAACCTTAAAAAAAAAAAAAAGAAAAAAAAAAGTCATCAGGACATTACTAAGAAATACGTTATATGAGGTGTAAATTTCACCTCATTGCATAGGTTGCATTCAATTAAGAAGTTCCATATATCATAGATGGCTTCATTGGAAATCAAATAAATCAATGAGGAGACGAAATATTCTATCAAAACCTTTCTTAATCTATGCATAAATTATTATATATATATGTGTGTGTGTGTGTGTGTGTGTGTGTGTGCGCGCGCGCGAAAACAGGGCAGTTTGGAATCGCCTAGCAGAGGCCTTCATCCTGCAGTGGGTTGATAGAGGCTGAAATTGGTAATGATGATATATATATATATTCTCATATAACACCATACCTTATAATTCGTATGATTACTTTAGAAAAGCAAGCACGCGATTTTTTTAAAAATCGATCTGGTTTTATTGATTTTTTTTTTTATTGAATTATTATTTTTTTTAATGAATATATCCCTGTTAGAACACTATTGTTAAGCATATTTGAAAGCTGACAACCATATTATAAATGCTATTGCTGCATAGCAGCGCCACCTTTCGAGCGATTGACACCAAAAGTTGATAGGCACTAATTTAGGTCAAGGTGCATCTACATATAAATTTATATGTAATTCTGAACAGTAGTTCCGTAGATACAGTTGCCACAAAATTTTTGTCACACATACATATACACACAGACGGACAGACAAGACATTTTTACTTTCTTCTATATGTAATATAGAGAAAGTATTGGATTCGTAAAAATTTTCGACCTCGGGTTTTTGATGAATTTACACGTTTTTGGAGCTGTAGAACACGATTTGACCATTTTTAGAAAATGTCTGTCTGTCTGTCTGTGTGTGTGTGTGTGTGTGTGTGTGTGTGCGACAAAATTTTGTGGCAACTGTATCTCAAGAACTACTGCACAGAATTTCATACAAATTGGTATGTAGTTGTACCTTGACATAAATTAGTGCCTATCAACTTTTGGTAAAAATTGTCTTACAGGTTGCGTTGCCATCCCGATTTTTCTAAATTTTTAACATGGTGATATAGGACAAAATTTTGTATAAATGTGCATAAAGAGAATTATTTTT
The DNA here is from genome assembly GCA_963930645.1 of Salticus scenicus. Lineage (NCBI taxonomy): Eukaryota > Metazoa > Arthropoda > Arachnida > Araneae > Salticidae > Salticus > Salticus scenicus. The sequence continues at coordinate 144,913,365 of OZ005661.1, forward strand.
TAGTAATCATTATGAAATTTGCAAGAATTATTTAAAATAGAGATAGTCAACTGGGAAAAAAATTTTGTATGCGTAGGAGCCTCTCCACCCCCCGTGGGGGGGAAGTCCCCCCTCGAGGGGAGTAAATTTTCAAGATGGGTATCTTTCGAAAGATCTCGTCAATACCTTTAAAACGAATGGTTGAACTATAAATCTGTGATAATTTAAAACAAAGTTATCGATTTTTTTTTACTTTTAACGAAAAAAAACTTAGAAAAACATTTTTTTTTTTTATTTTTTTTTAAACGAAATTTAACCAGACTTGGTATTTAGTTGGCCGCTGACATAAACTGAGGCTGATTAGATTTGGGGATCAATGGCTCAACAGGTGGCGCTGTGATCGTATTTTTTCTAAATTTTTAACAAGGCAGTATAGGAAAAAATTTTGTATAAATGTACATAATGAGAGTTATTCTTAGCCTGTGATTGTGAAATTAATATGAATTATTGATAATAGTAGTAGTTAATTAGGGGAAAAAATTGGGGCATCGCTCCCCCCCCCCTAGGGGGTGTAAATTTTCAAGATCGGTATCTTTCTAAAGGTCTCGTCAATACCTTTAAAACGAATGGTTGAACTATAAATATGTGGTAATTTAAAACGAAGATATCGATTTTTTTTACTTTTAACAAAAAAAAAAAAGAAAAAAATCGTTTTTTTTTTTTTTTTTTTTTAATATTGTTACTGCGTGAATTTGTATAGGAAAATATAGAAGAAAGTCTTGTGGTGGCCACAACATACTAGTCTAAAAATGGTCAAATCGTGGTCTAGTCTAACCTGTCAAAACTTGTCGAAAACTGGAAGTCGAAAATTTTTACAAATCCAATACTTCCTTCCATTGAACATACAAGAAAAAAAAAAAAAAAAAAAAAAAAAGATGTAATTACTAATTGTATTGCGTTAAAAATCTGAAGAAAAAAAAAAAAGAGAGACTAATAATAATGTTTAAACACTTATGTGAGTTGTGAACTTCAAGATTGCAAAAATGTGCTTCAAGGTCAGTGGTAGTGGTCAGTGGTTTTTTCTCATTGTTTAATGCTTATATTCTGAACAAAAAAAAAAGTATCTTTATTTATTGCATTTGTTCGACGATGTGTTTATTTTATATTGTTTTTTACTTTCTTCTGTATTCAATAGAAGAAAGTATTTCAATCGTAAAAATTTTCAACTTCCGCTTTTCAATGGATTTACACGTTTTGAGGGCTCCAGAATACGATTTGACCATTCTTAGAAAAATATGTGTCTGTGTCTGTGTGTGTGTGAGACAAAAACATCTCAGGAACTACTGCAGATAACTGCATATAAATTTATATGCAGATGTACCTTGGCCTAAGTTAGTGCCTATCAACTTTTGGTGTTATTTGCTCAACAAGTGGCGCTGCTAGACCGCGATTTTCGCAATTTCAGGAAAGGCTATATCTCAGAAACTACTAAACGAATTTGCATAAATTTATACGCAGATAAACTTTGACGTAAGTTAGTGCCCACCAATATTTTTTGTCAACTTCTCAACAGTTGGTGCAGCTATACATCGACTTTCACGTTTTCAGGGAAGGCTGTATCTAAGGTTCTGTTGTGTATAATCAAACAAAACTTGACACGTATCAACGTAGTCATTATATGACATTACGCAGATTCAATTTGGATTCATATCAGCCAATAAGTGGCGCTGCTATACTGCAATTTTCTCTGAGAACAGGATATGGCTATATTTCAACTTCTGTGTCATATAACTGTACAAATCCTGATATATGAGGTAACCATTATGAAGAAGCATTTTTTAAGACTTTATTTATAGAGAATTAAACTGTCTTTCTTTTCTTATTATTAGTGTTAGTTTTTTCTAAAATGAAATTATCTGCATTCATTATGATAGATAATTTTAATAAATAATAGTTTTAAGAAAATATTTTTACTGGGCGAATGAATTTTCCTATAGGAAAATATAGAAGAAAGTTTTGCGGTGGTCACAACATAATAGCTTTAAATGAAATCACGACAAGTATTTCCTCTATATTTGCTTTGAAAATTTCGTTCACATAAAAGCGAGGATTGAATTTTATTAAAAATAAAGGTATTTAAAAAAACAACAACAAAAAAAGTATGTTGTGGCCACCACAAGACTTTCTTTTTATATTTTCTAATACAAATTCGCTCAGTACAAATAATTTATTAAAGCTCTTATTTATTTAAATTACCTACCATACTGAATGCAGACGATTTTCATCTTTGAGAAAAATTGCATTGAAAGTACAAAGAAAGACAGCTTTATTCTCTATAAATAATATATTAAAAAATGCGTTTTCATAATGGTTATCTCACATATCAAATTTTGTACTATATACACCATAGAAGTTGAAATATAGCTTTTCCGTTCTCGGGGAAAATTGTGTTAGAACATTATAGACTCCGAAATTCATATTTAATATTAACCTAGAAACTTTTTCATTTAAAGAACTCTCATTTTCAGTACGTGATATGTAGATGTATTAAACTCAATTATTTCCGCGTTCTCGCCACACCCTGCGGGTTAAATGTAGATGAATCTTCTGTATCTTTTTTCGCCTCTGTGAAACTGTTTAGTTTACGAATGTAAGTGCTTCTTCGAGTAAGAGCGAGCTTCGAGCTCGCTCCATAAAAACGATATAATAAATATTCAAGAAATCAAAAAAAAAAAAAAAAAAAAAAAAAACTGGAGAATGCAGACAATCACCAACCAAGTAAGACAACATAAAAATAAATTTTCCAGTAAGAAGATTTACAGGTAAGCGAAATTTTACTTACCTAATGTCTACTTGACAAGTGATATAATATTGAAATAAATATCTCAAAGTAAAGTTGAATAAGAGGTAAAATCTTACTCACGCACATATCTAGGTGAATATTTTATTTAAAAATAATCTAAAAGATTATGAGACTGATTTGATAAACTGTTTTTTCAAAGAAACTATTCTTGGTGAAACAAAAAAAAAAAAAAAAAAAAAAAAAAACAGTTGACATTTATATACTTTACATTGAGAAATATCACAAAAAAAAAAAAAAAACTGTTTATATTTGTTTATATTTCAAATAAACTATTCTTGGTGAAAAATAAATTACGAACACTGATAACTATCGTTAAAAAAAAAAAAAAAAAAAAAAATAACTGTCTACTTATATACCTATATATTAACGAATTAAAACAAACTGTTGTATTTTTCAAACAGACTATTTTGGAGAAATAAATTAAATAAACAAAATGAACTTATTTAAAGATACCAATATTGAAGCACTAAATGCAAATAATTATGACATATGGAAATTTAGAGTTGAAAATTTGTTACAAAAAGATGATTTATTCATAGTTATAAGTGATGAGCCTCCAACGCCAATAACCGATACATGGAGGTCTAAGGATCGTAGAGCGCGTGCAATTATAAATTTATTAGTTGATGACACTCAAATAGTAAATGTTAAGAACCTCTCCACAGCTCGTGAATGCTGGGAAGCTCTTAAAAAAATACATGAAAGGTCATCGCTCTCAAGTAAACTATTTCTCCTTCGGAAACTTTATTCCATTAAATTAAGTGAAGGAGGTAATATGACAGAGCATATCACTAAAATATACCAAACGCGCGACAAGTTGATAGCAATTGGTGAACAAATAAGCGATCAGCATCTATCAGCATTAATGCTTTGTTCTCTGCCGCAATCTTATGATGTATTAATCACTTCTTTGGAAAGTAGAGATGAAGCAGACCTTTCTCCCGAGTTTATCCGATCCAAACTGATCGACGAATATTTAAAGAGAGAAGAAAATAAACACGAAAACAATATTTCAGCTTTGAAAATAACTAAAACAAAAAATGAAAACGTGAAATTCTGTAAGTTCTGTAAAAGAAATAACCACGATATAGACGAATGCTGGATTCTAAAGAGAAAAAATAATTCGAGATCCAAACAAAATAATAGATATAACAAAAACAGACAGCCCTTTAGAACTGCAATGTGCTCTCATGATAGAGATAACGCAGACAAAACACAGACTTCGGCAACTGATAAAAATAAATCAAATAAGGTATTTACATTATATATGGGTATGAAATCAGATAAGTGGTATATTGATTCAGGGTGTTCGACACATGTAAGTAACGATAAAAGTAAATTTTATGAATTCTATCCTAGCTCCTCCTGCGTAACGATCGCGAATGGGCAGGAAATAAAATCGTTTGGACATGGATCTGTAAAATTACATACCATAAATTCAAATAATACACAAAACACCATACTGTTAAAAAATGTCTTGTATGTACCGGATATTGAGACAAATCTCATATCTGTGAAAGGGGCAACAGAAAATGGGTGTATAGCAGTATTTAAAGATAGATCATGCAAAATAATGCATGAAGGCGAAACATGTATTGAAGGGTATATCAATAATAATTTATATGAATGTAAAATAAATTCAGATACAACACACACCATAAACATTGTGAAAACGTGCGAAAACAAAAACTGCATAGACAAATGGCATGTTAAATTGGGTCATAGAAATGTTAATCATATAAAACAGTTAGTAAACAAAAACATGGCAACAGGGATTAAACTAGATGATTGCAAACATGATAGTGTATGCGAAACTTGCATATTATCTAAGTTAACTGACAATCCTTATCCCAAAAAGGCTCAATTTAGGGCAACAAAAGTTTTAGAGTTGGTTCACAGCGATTTATGCGGGCCGATGAAAACCCCCACGGTCGGTGGAAAGTATTATTTTTTGACGTTTATAGATGACTTTAGTCGATTTACCGTTATATATTTATTAAGAAGTAAGGACGAAGTTTTATCAAAATTAAAACAATACATAGCAATGACTACAAATAAATTCGGGAGAACTTTGCAGGCAATCCGCTCAGACAATGGAGGGGAATACACCGGAAAAGAATTTGATGAATATTTAGGAAAATTAGGAATAGACCATCAATTCACAGTCCCCTATTCGGCTCCTCAGAATGGCGTTTCTGAGCGTAAAAATCGAACTTTGGTTGAGATGGCACGTTGCTTATTAAAAGATGGAAATTTACCGAATTCTTTCTGGGGTGAGGCAATTAATACCGCTGTTTACTTACAGAATAGACTCCCGACTTCCGCGTGTGAATCAACACCCTACGAATTATGGACGGGTCGAAAACCTGACCTGTCAAAATTAAAACCCTTCGGTTGTCGTGCCTATGCTTATGTACAAAAGGTACACAGGGGAAAATTAGATGATACCGCCCAGCAAGGTATATTTGTAGGGTATGATAATAGGAGTAAAGGGTATAGAATTTGTACGAATGGTAAAAACATAATTATAAGTCGTACTGTAAAATTTGTAGAACATGAAAATAAAGAAATAATAAATAATGAAACATTAAAAAATAATGATGAAAGGCCTGATAACATAAAGTTATCACCAAAACTGCAGATAATAGACTCGGAAGCAGAAAACACAGATGATAACAGTTTGTCAGATAATTCACAAGACTTACCGCGAAGATCGCAAAGATCTAATAGGGGGGTACCACCTGATAGATTTACGTTCACAGTAAACAATAAAAGAATTGAAGAACCGAAATGTTGGGACGATATAATGAAAATGAAAAATCCCATAGAGAAAGAAAATTGGATTAAAGCCACGTTAGAGGAAATAAACTCACTTAAGGAAAACGAAACATGGGAATTAGTAGAAGCCTCACCAGGAACTAAAGTAATTGGTAGTAAATGGGCATTTAAGGCAAAATTCAATAATCAGGGACTAGTGGAAAAATATAAAGCGAGGTTGGTAGCCAAGGGATTTCCCCCAAAATATGGCATTGATTATGATGAAACCTTTGCACCTGTTGCATCACACACAACCATAAGAAGTTTTCTAGCAATGTCCCTGTACAAAAATTTAAGTTTAAGACATGTTGACATTAAGACGGCTTTCTTACATGGGGAATTACAGGAGGATGTATATATGCAGCAACCAGAGGGTTATGCTGCACCAGGCGAAGAGCATAAGGTTTGTAAGTTGAAAAAGGCCATCTATGGGTTAAAGCAGGCTGCGAGGGCTTGGAATCAGAAATTAAATGATACATTATGCAAATTAGGTTTCAATCAAAGCCAGTACGATAAATGTCTTTATAAAAGAAAACAAAATAATTCAACAACGTATGTTCTAGTCTATGTTGACGATTTATTAATTGCGGGTGAAAATAAAATTATAAACATGTTAATAGACAAATTGAAAGAAGAATATCCGTTGACAGACTTAGGCGAAGCTAAGTATTATTTAGGTATAAATTTAGAAAGACCCAGTAAAGATACGATAACGCTCGACCAAACGAACAAAATAATGGAACTAATAACCAAATTTGGGCTTGAAAATGCGAAACCGACAGATACTCCCATGGAGCCAGGCTACATAAAGTTAGTCGATAACGAAAACCTTCTACCGCACAACACCCAATACCGACAAGCTATCGGAGCGCTACTCTACATAGCCACGGTATCGCGACCGGACATTAGCGCTGCAGTGGGGATTCTAAGCAGAAGGAATGAGTGTCCCAGATCAAAGGATTGGGAGGCGGTTAAGAGAGTCATACGCTATCTAAAAACAACAATAAACTTAAAATTAACATTTAGCAATAAAGAAGAACCTATCCTGAGGGCATATGCAGATTCAGATTGGGCAAATGATGCATCCGATAGAAGATCAATCGCAGGAAACCTGTTCATGGTCGGAAGAAATCCCATTCAATGGAGCTCAAAGAAACAAAATTGCATCGCTATGTCCTCCGCTGAAGCTGAGTATGTGTCCGCAGCGAACGCTGCACAAGAAATAATATACATTAAGAATTTATTGCACGAACTAGATTTAAATCAAGAGGAACCAATAACTTTGTATGAGGATAATATGTCCTGCATTAAATTAGCAGAAAGTGACAAGTACCATCATAAAACGAAGCATATAGATATACGATATCATTTGCTTCGTGAAAACATTAAAGAAAAAAAAATTCAAATGGTTTATAAATCTACAGAAACTATGATTGCAGATATCCTCACTAAGGCTTTACCCAGAACTATCTTTGTTAAACATAGAAACAAACTATTGAACTAAAAAAAAAAAAAAAGGACTTTCAGAGTCTAAGTGGGGATGTTAGAACATTATAGACTCCGAAATTCATATTTAATATTAACCTAGAAACTTTTTCATTTAAAGAACTCTCATTTTCAGTACGTGATATGTAGATGTATTAAACTCAATTATTTCCGCGTTCTCGCCACACCCTGCGGGTTAAATGTAGATGAATCTTCTGTATCTTTTTTCGCCTCTGTGAAACTGTTTAGTTTACGAATGTAAGTGCTTCTTCGAGTAAGAGCGAGCTTCGAGCTCGCTCCATAAAAACGATATAATAAATATTCAAGAAATCAAAAAAAAAAAAAAAAAAAAAAAAAAACTGGAGAATGCAGACAATCACCAACCAAGTAAGACAACATAAAAATAAATTTTCCAGTAAGAAGATTTACAGGTAAGCGAAATTTTACTTACCTAATGTCTACTTGACAAGTGATATAATATTGAAATAAATATCTCAAAGTAAAGTTGAATAAGAGGTAAAATCTTACTCACGCACATATCTAGGTGAATATTTTATTTAAAAATAATCTAAAAAATTGCAGTACAGCAGCGCCACTATTGGCCGATATGCATCCAAATTGAATTAACATAATGTCTGAGAATGGTCTTTTCACATATTATTTATTATTATTATTGTACGCAATAGAACTTGAGATATCTCTTTTCCTTAAATTATGGAAATCGCTATATAGCACCATCACCTATTGAATTATTGATACCAAAAGTGGATGGACAATAATTTATCTCGAGGTAGATCCACATATAAATTTATGTGTAGTAGTTCCTGAGATATAGCCTTCCCTTGAACTGTGAAAATCACTGTATAGCAGCGCCATCTTTTGAGAAATTGACATAAAAAGCTGATAAGGACTAGGTTATGTCAAGGTGCATCTGCATATAAATTTATATGCAATTCTCTGCAGTAGTTCATGAGACATAGCATTCCCTTAAATTGTTGAAATCGCTAGAGACCCTGTATAATATAATTTCCTAATATATGGTCTCTAGAAATCGCTGTATAGCAGTACCATTTCTTGATGGATGGGCACCAAAAGTTGATAGGCACTAATTTATGTCAAGGTGCATTTACATGTAAATTTATATGCAATTACGTGCAGTAGTTCCAGAGTTGCAGTCGCCACAAAATTTTTGTCTCTCTCACACACACAGAGGCATATCTAATATTTTCTAAAAATAGTCAAATCGTGTTCTGGAACTTTCAATACGTGCAAATTCCTCGGAAAACGGAAGTCGAAAATTTTTATGAATCTAGTACTTTCTTCTATTAAATATAGAATAAAGTAAAAAAAAAAAAAAAAAAAAAAAAATGTAAATTGCGAAATCTTTTCAATTTCCAGGATGTAAATACGAGGTTATACTGTATTTATTTAATTTATATATTAATAACAGTCAACAAAGATTTATAATACTTTTCTAATTTTCATACAATTTCTACAAAAGATACATATTAGTTTCGTTGAAGAAAAGAAAACAGATCCATACAAATACGGATCTATTTTTCTAGATACGAATAGGGAGCTCCGATACATGTCTAGCATGTGTATAATGTTTAAATTAGTTACAGAGTTATAAATATGCCTACAAATTTAGATTTATAATTGTAAAAAATATTTTGAAAGGTGAGCAGTACGATAGCTGTGAATTGCAGTCGTAGATCGAATGTGTGCTATCGAAGATAAACAAACACAGAGAGAAAAAACACACACAGAGAGAGAGAGAGAGAGAGAGAGAGAAAAGGCTGGTCGTCTGTCTGTTGCTTCAGAAAGAAAATGAAAAAAGGTTTATCAATTATTCGTACCACAGAACTGGCGTTGCAAAATAATCCTTACAAAACTTTGAATAAACACCATTAAAAAAAAAAAAAAAATGCAACAATGGTTTCGGGTCGAAAGAGCACACGACCCTTCGTCAGGCGACCAAAGTAGGCACGAGTACAGCAATCAAAGCCGTGCATTACCACTTTGACTGCTGCACTCGTGCCTACTTTGGGTGCCTGACGAAGGGTCGTGTGCTCTTTCGACCCGAAACAATTGTTGCGAGATATTTTATTTTTATGGTGTCAATTTAAAGTTTTGTAAATACTATAATATTCATGCCCACTTAAATAAAGTATTTTAAATTACTTGTTGTAAATTATTAAAAAAAGTTTTATTGTTAAATTGGAAATGTTTGCCATTTATACCATTAATGATAAACTTTATATACCTTTTCCGTGTCTTGATACTATTGTGGGGAAAAAATGTTACGCATTAATGAATTTAAAAAAATTTCTGGGGGAACTATATTTGACAATTATAAGTAAATCATTCATAATTACCAGTTGCAAATTACTAACATATATTTAACCCACTATATCTAAAATTAGTATATGCTGTAGCCATTACAAAATTTTCTTCTATTATTATTTAATATAATAGCACCATATATCAGTTACAATGCACAAAGTAATTAACACAGCTTCTCACAAATAAAGATTTTACAAACTAATTTAACAAATAGATGCTGAGATACTATAACTATCTGGAAATTTACAAAGAGTAATAGTAGCGCGGCACGTCATATGATGTACACCCAAATGGATTCGGCATAGTTTTTAAAAAGCTAGTTTGGCATAGTTTTTGGATGTATGACATACACCTTACATATCAAATTCGGTGCACATACATATCACAGAAGCTGAGATATGGCTCTCCTATAAATAAAGTTAATTGTCACCTGTCGGCCGATATGCGTCCAAATTAAATCAGCATGATAGTTCATAATGGCTGTTGCACATATCAAGTTTAGTGCATTTATATATCACAGAAGATCAGTTACAGCATTTTCTTAAATGTGAAAAGTTGCAACATACTGGCATTACCTGATGACCGATATGCACCTAAGTTGAATAAACATAGTCTTTCACAATCGACTATTTGAACATTAAGTTATGTGAAGTTCTACACAATAGAAGCTAAGATATAGTCTTTCCTTAATTGTGGGAAATTGCAGCATAGTAGCGCCACTTCTTAGATGATTTTTACAGGGTTGCCAACTTTTCAAAAACAGTTTGAGAAGTATTCAGAGAAATTTTGAGGAGCATTTTGGCTACTTTGAGGAGCAATTTTAAAAATACATAAAAAAAAAAAAAAAGAAAAGAAAAGAAAAGAAATAAACTACTCACAAAAATAAATTAACAATAATCATATGAAATTTAGAAATATTTATTGATAATCAAATATATTTAGCAAAACAGTGAAGAGAGATAAGAATGGGAAATGATTAAGTCTGAATATAAGCTTAAAACCCAAAAGTAATTTGTTTTTTGCATAATGGCATATTTTCCATACATAAATAAAGGCAATATATGAAAGTAGATTATTCAGTTACATTAAAAAAAAGAAAGAAAGAAAGAGAAACACAAAGGGAAAAAAAAAAAATAATTTCCAACAATTTTCATGAATGTTAGAATAATTATACTATCACATAAAAATCTAAAAACGAAATCATATAAATGTGTAAATGATCTCATCTCTAAGTCAACTCCCTCTAATCTGCATAGCTTGGGACCATATGTTTTGTAAACTTTAGAATTTTTCAGATTATTGGTCATAATTTGTTTACTTATTTTTTTTCCCAGATACAAATGAAGATACGATAATAAATCATTAATGCTTTAAGTGAATGATAAAATAAAAGCATAATTATTTCAAATATATCTTAAATAAAGCGTTGTCAATCGGCCTTAAAGTTCAGTAGCTTTGAATCCATTATTTTTATCGATAAATAATTAAAATAAACAATTTTTTAATGATAACTGATACAGTTTAAATGAAAATCAAAACAGCACATAATCATAGCATTTGGTTTCTTTCTTCCCCCCTTTCAGCTTGTGGTTTTAATTAAACACACTCTTAGCTAATGTAAACAAATACTTGTTCCTGTTCTGAGTCAGCAATATTTCGATCACTAGAATGTTTTCTTTCTTTCATTCTTTCATTCTTTTTTCTTTCATTCTTTTTTTTTTTTTATATTTATTTATTTATTTACTATTTATTTATGAGTATTGTAGGATGAAGCGTGTGGTTCTTCAGCTAAATTGTAAAAGTTAGTTTTATTTTTTTTTATTTTCAAGATACGTTGAAGCGCTTTCATAGATAAAAAATAAAATTCAAAGAATAATGTTTTATGCGGCAACTGTTGGAAATGCAAAATCAAAAGTTGATAAGGATTGGACAACGATTTCTGCCTAGATGTGTGCAAGGAAAAAATAAAAAGAAAGAAAGAAAGAAAAAAGAAAAAAAAATTTTTTTTTTCAGAGTCTGCCACTATTCAATTTTATGTATAAAAAATATTTAAATAGGTGGTCAAGACTGAATTTGCGGAGCATAAACATTACTTCGCGGAATTGTGAAGTTTTCGGAAAATCGGAGCAATTGGCAACCCTTGATATGTACCAAAAGCTATTCAGCACGAATTTATGTGAAAGTGCATCTAAATATAAACTTTTGTACAATTCTGTTCATTATTTTGTGAGATACAGCACCCAAAACATAAAATTTTGATTAAACACAGACAGACATCTCCTAAAAATGGTTTAGTCGAGTTTAAGGAAATCCCAAATTTGTAAATGCACCAAAAGCCAGAAAAAGAAAATTTTGAAAAATCCAGTACTTCATTCTTATATATGTAGAAGAAAATCAAAATTAATTTTAAGTTATTGTGGAAATAGAGTATACAACTAAATGTTTGCAAGAATTACTTAATTTATAGAGCATAGTTAAAATAAAAAAATGTTGTTGAAATTGACATACCAAATAGTTTTTAAATTTAAATGTGTTAAGAATGAAACAAATAACATGAAATTAAGTACATATTTTTAACAAGATATCTTTTGTTTATCGCGAATACTTAATATGCTGCGCATGAACAATTTGATTTTGAATCGAGAATACAGTATCTAATAATTTAAACTCATATTATTTTTGATTAAATTTGTTTTGAAAAAAAAATATATATATATATGTATATATGATATCAAATTTTTAATAACTAAAAATATCAACCTTTTTCTACAATCATCAATCATTTGAATGAAACAAATAACATGAAGTTGAATATGTATATGTATATATATTTGATTATAAAGATATTTATTATTTATCGCTAATAATTAATATTGTATACAAGAACAATTTGACTTTAAATTGAGAGCAGAATATAGTATGCAATATTAAATTCATATTATTTTTGCTAAAAGTTGTTTTGAAAAAAATTGGTGTCAAACATTTAATAATAAAAATGTCATTTTTTTATTACACACTGTTATCAACCATTTGCCAAACTTATTTAAATTAAAAAAAACTATTTATTTAGAACAGGAATTAAAAATAAATAAATAAATAAATAAATAATAACAGATAAACGAGAAACCTTTAAATTTTTTTAATTTATCTTATTAAAAAGTTTAAATATAAAAAAAAGTATTAATATTATTTTTTATTGTTCTAAGATAGATATAATGTTGCAAACGATAATTTAAAAAACATACCTTTAAATTCGGATTTCTTTCAAAATCCCCATGGATAGCATTTTTCTATATCTTTCTTAAATTGACGTCCTTTGGAAATCCAAATACCTTCTGAACCATCTTTAGGGGAAAATAAATCATTACTATTCTGTGTATAAAAATATTAATATGAGCTTAATGTTAAAAGTGTATGTAAACAACTATAGCTTAGACAAATTAAATATACTTACTTTTATAATACAACGATACGTAAAAAACTAGATTTATAATAACGTATTTTAAATTTTATACATTTTAAACAACTTTATAAATTAGAACAAATTCTAATTACGATTCATATTGTTAGAAGATTGCGGAAGCTTTAGAATTCTACAAATTTACAATTTACTATTCTTACAAAGCTTACAATAAAATAAAGTATTTAGCACTTACTTTTGGCTGTAAACTTGATTCGCTGATTCTGATTCCTAAAAAATCTCTCGTTCTCTTTCTAAAATGAAAATGACTCTAACGGCAATTGCAGTATCCCGCCAAATGCGATTAGTTTTTTGTTTATTTTTCGGTTTCGGTTGACTAACACAAGTTGTCAATAGGAGACAAAAAATAAATAACAAATAAAAAAAAAAAGAAGAAGAAGAACAATGTTTAGCTTTTGGACTAGCCAAACAAATTTTTCTTAGTCAATTGACAAAACGGGAACATTTTTTTTTATTCTCTCATCTGACTAACCGGTCAAATTTGAGGAAAATGAAAACTGTACCTGGGAAATTAGTCATCTGACAAGTTTTAGAGGCAAAACGGATCATCAGACGAAACACATTAAAGATACATGGTAAAATAAATCGACTTTTGTGTCTCATGACTAAATGGGATTGTCAGGTAGTGTTTTGATTGTTTAAAATTTTGCGTAATTTTGTGCAAATTTGTCAATGTACTTGACAAACGTTTAGTGTCACAAAGATGGCATGTCTCTTGACAAGTTTCGATTTTTCATTTTTCTGTGTGTAGCCAGAAGCTAAGTTCCGAGCTAAGTCCGTTGACCAATCCGAAATCTACAAAAAAAACCCACGATCTTCACTGAAAGTAAAGAGCTAAAAACGAGAGGATTTTGTCCTCAAACTGAGAGCCAATCAGAGGCCCGGAAATCGGCCAATGAGAGGAGACCTCAGAAACCTACACAACAAGATAACAAAATTCATAAAAAATAAGCCAAATAATAAAAAATAACACAGCAATTAGGAAATTTTTATAAAAAATAATTAAAAAAGAAGTAACAATTTCACTAGTAAGAAAGTTCAAAGCTCGCGACTGACAAAGTTCAGTAGATAAGCCTGATACTAGGGCTAGCCAAAGCTAGATGAACATTTCGCTCAATCTAGGGGAAATAGAATTTTGGATGGAAATACTAAGTTAGGTGACTCCAGAAGTTATACTCCGGCGCTTTTTAGAGACGGGGAGAAAATCATCCCCTCTGACTAAAATAGCCAGAGGCCGTTTTTTACCACGACCGACTCTAGCGTCGTATCTATGAATAGAGTCTAACAGAGGATTTCCAACATTAGGAATGGATCTGTGAAACTTCAATGCAAGTTTCCGAAATTGAGCGTAAATAGGCTTAATTCGAAGATCCTGATGAATAGTATCATTGCGGACGTAGCGAGTAGCTTTCAGAAACCTGCGCAATAGCTTGTTTTGAAACTTTTGAATTTTATCCAAGTTGGTTTTAGCAGCAGATCCGTATATTATACACCCGTAGGTGAGGATAGGACGAATCATGGATTTATATTGTTATAATTTATTTTTGATGGACAGGTGGCTATTAAAAGCTAAGAGAGAATGAAGGGAATGCGTGGCTCATTTGGCTTTACCCAGAGATTCTGAGATGTGACGAGACCACGTTAATTTGGAATCAATATATACTCCTAAGTATTTATGACATCTCTCCCAGGGTATGGGTTCATTATTTAAGAGAAAGTTAGTGGAGGTGTCATAGTTTTTATTGGTGAAAAAAATGGCGGCACTTTTGGAACTGTTTACTTTGATTCTCCATTTCCGTAACCAGATCGAATATTTATTGAGATAATTTTGAAGTACTTCAAACGCAACGTTTGGAGTGTTTCGTTGACAGCAAATGGCAATGTCGTCAGCGAAAGTCGCTAAAGTGACGTCAACATCACGCGGAAGATCATTGGCGTAGATGTTGAAGAGAAAATGCCCCAGCAGAGAACCTTGAGGAACAGAACTTAAAATAGGAGAGGGATTAGAGAAAGAATTTCCGACTTTAACGGAAAAAGATCTATTGCTAAGATAGTCATAAATTATTTTAGCTAGTTGGTCAGGAAGACCAATATATATTAGTTTATGAATAAGGCCAGCATGCCAGACCTTATCGAAAGCTTTTTGAACATCTAGAAATATAACCCCCGTTACACCTCCAGTTTGGAAGCCATCATGAATAAACTCACAAACTCTCCACAACTGTTGTTGTGTTGAATGACGTGAACGAAACCCGAATTGTTCAGGCCTAATCACATCATGAGAATTTGTAAAATCATTCAGACGATTAACGAGAATATATTCATAGATTTTAGACATGCAAGAGAGAAGAGAAATAGGTCTATAGCTTTGAGGAATGTGCGGATCAGTGTCGCCACCTTTCGGCAGAGAAACGATTAAACTCTTTTTCCAACAGTCTGGGAAAATATTAAGTATTAGCATGCGATTAATAATTAAAGTGATATAAAAAATAAAGTTGGTAGGAAGGTTAATAAGCATATTAGTTGTTATTCGGTCCTCGCCAGGGGATTTTTTTTTCAGTTTAGAAATATACTCCACTACCTCAGAGGGAGTAGCCAAGTTAAGAGTATTAATGGAATTTTTACTTAATAAATTTTGAACGCTGTTATTAACAATTGAAGTGATTCTTGGATTAAAAACATCATTATGAGGTGTGAACTGACTTCTAAGACTGTGAGCGAGAGCTTCAGCCTTTTCAGAGTTAGTCACTGCCATTCCAGTTGGGCTATTTAGAGCCGGAATGTTTGTTTTGGGCCTATGAATACGTGAAGTAGCCTTCCAAATGGTGTTGTCAGTCTTCGATAAACTCTCGACAAAGTTGTTGAAATGCGTTTTTGAGTACTCATGAATTGCAGATTTAGCCCTCCGTGCAAGTACATTGTACAAGCGTTTGAAATTTGGGAGCCTATGAACCTGCCAATTCCTGCGAGCATGGTTTCTTTCTCTGATCAACTGTCTGATTTCATCTGGTAATCGGAAGAATAGACCAGTCCTCTTTCTCGGAGCCGAGCTTTGCTTAAAGGCATCTTGAATGGAATTTTCAAGCGTGCTTATTGATCTCTCGGCTTCGAGTTTGTTAGATGGAAGAGGTGAAGGAAGCTCAGAATCGGCTAAGATCTCCGTATAGTGTGTCCACCTGGTGGTGAAGGCCGCCGGTAAATCTAAATTGTAGTTATTCGTCCGAAAACAGATTTCCACAGGCAGGTGATCAGAGTTGAGATCATTCAGCGTTTGAATGCTGTAACTATATGGAAAATTGCGGGTGATAGCAAAATCTATAATATTATTACTTCTAGTGAAGGTGGGTTCAGGGGGAGCAAGAATTTGTGCATGATTTTGATCCACCCATCTCCTGATGATATTCCCTCTAGTATCATTAGAGGGGCAGTTCCAAGACAAGTGTTTAGCATTAAAATCACCTGCAATAATGAAATTTGAATAAATATTAGTGAGCCGGAATAAATTTCGCATGAGCAGGTTATTCTTTTCGGAGGGATATGAACTGCGGAGGGATATGAATATTTTTGGAGGGATATGAACTGCTGCAACAAGTAATTTTTGAATAGTGGGGAATTTCAAAACAATTGGCGTGACTTCAATGGAATTTAGATTTTGGACTTTAATGAGAGTAGCATTGAAGCCGTACCTTAAATAAATAGCAGTGCCGCCGGAAGTGGTGCCATTATATAGCCTGTCAACATTGAATAACATATAATTGGCCACCTTAACAGTAGTACCCTGGAAGAATTTGGTCTCACAGACAAAAATAATATCAACATTATTACTATAAACCCAATGACGGAACTCAGCTGCCTTACCATGGAAGCCATTGGCGTTCCATACACCAACAGAGAAAGAATTCAACGTTCTACTAGGGTCGAATGTAAAAGTTGACCCTAAATAAAGGGTGGAAAATCCCTATCAAATTTATTCGAGAGATATTAAACTCTCATACAAAATGAAAGATCGATCTAAGTTCATAGACGCCTCACGAATTTTAGAGAGTGCCATTTTCCAGGCTTTTACTATATTTTTCTTGTCATGATTCTTTTCCAGGACCATGGCGTAGTTTAGAAACTCGGTAGCCGAACTGGCGTCGTCTGCGACCGAGGAATTTATATAAGGAGTTTTGGAAGGGGGAGGAGCTTCGGCCTCGCTACGACCAATAGCAATTCCCACAAAAGATTGGGAAGGTTGAACTTTCTTACTTGTGAAAGTTTGGATTTTGGGAGCCGCTGGGGCTTACGCTTGGGTTTAGCGTTTTTCTTGATATTTTGGGTAGGAAACTTCGGACACAGCCGATAGTTAGCCGGGTGGGCGCCACCACAGGGCGCACATCTGCAAGGGTCACCAAAATCCTTTCTGCAGTCCTTGCTCCTGTGCTCCCCAGCGCATTTCACGCACCGGAGCGGCACGTTGCAAGAAATTGCAGAGTGAAAGTAATCCTGACAGTTGAAGCACTGTGAGGGTCCCTTTTGACCCCGGTAAGCTTCGACCGTGACCTCCGTTCCCATCAGTTGAATGATCGAAAAGATGGAGTCTAACTCTACCTCAACTTGTGTTTTAGGAATTGCCAAATGAAAAAGTGGCATAAGAATTTTTTTGGACACAGGTCCTCTGAACATTTGAGTCACAGTGACTCCCAAGAATCCTTAAACTTCTAAATTTTGCACTATATCAGCCGTCCGGGTGTTAATGGGGAGACCCCGAATCACCGCTTTCAGATTTTTTTCAGATTCCAAAAGAAAAGATTTATATTGAATTTTTTCCTGAATGAGGTAGGACGGAATTTTCCTATAGTCCTCCTCATTCTCGACCTTTAATTTAATAAACCGCGCCTGGGCTTTGCTGGCCAGCGTCGAAACAATGTTTCGCATGCCAGACAGCAGTATTTGCCAATGGGGCGGCGGAATGATATAGAATGCAGGAATTCTGCTAGATTTAGTTTTTGGCTGATTAGTATTACTATGCAAACAAGATGTACTAGAATTGACATTATTAACACTTGGTTTAGGTTTCTTTTTCTTTTTAGCAGTTACCTTAACCCAATTCCCATCCCCATCAGAATCAGGGTTGCTGCCATCCTGTTTGGAGTGCGAGCGCTTGACCGAAACTACGTTTTCGACTATTTCCATGTCGGAAGATGGCGCCATGAGTTCCGGACTTGCGCTCACAGAATTTTCCTCAGCATTAATTTTAGTACCATTGAAATTGCCCATTTTGCAATCTATTTTAGGAGGAGGGGTGGTGGTGGTGTAAAATATATACTGAGGCCACTAACCTATGAAAGCAGGGAAGCAGCCTGCCATGCCAGAGGCCTCTCTTGTATGTGTGATGAAAGCTTGGCTGATGAAGCATCGTCAAGCTCCTTCCTTCTCATTTTGTAGATAGCTGCGTCGTTGCAAGCTATAACTGCTCGGAGTTTTACCATCTCTGCCTCTGCTCCATCAGAGGATAAGCTCCTAAGATCCATGTCCTTAAAGTAAGGGCAGGTGATGGAAGTGTCCATTACGTGAGATTGTTGGCTACTTTCAGCCATTTTAGTTTAAAGACTAAATAATACAGATAAAAATTAAATAAGCACAAGAAAATAAAACGTATCCTGGGTATACCAGAGAGAGACCACCGCAGTGCCGCTCTAGTTGAACAAAGTTCGCCTTGAAAAAGGCCGAGAAGCACTGCAATAATCAGATCTCTTAACTAACACAGATTAAAGCTTACGCCGATAGATGGCGCATCGCGGAGCTCGAAGAAGACACGTCTGCTCGCAACCGAGGTTGGAACAGAACTCCCTAAGCGAATCTCAAGGTTTGCTCGTAAAACAGTTAGGAAAAAAATGAGACAAGCAATCAATATTTTGTGTCTCTCTTTTCCAAAACTACAACCTGTGTTGTCTAATCACTTTGAAAGTTAATCGCTTATTATATATATCAAATACTACTTCTCAAAATTATTGGTGACTATTGAAGAAAAAAGTCGCAAAATCTCGCAACACTGACTACAACAAAACACGGATAAATAAGAAAAAGAGCAAATTTTTTCATTTAAACTAGAGTTATTTTAAAACTGATGGCTGGAAATATTTCTAGTACAAAGACTTTAATAGCAGAGGATTGTAATACCAATCCTGAATGGGAAGATATTGCTAGAACCCATGTACTGGTACAATTTGCACGTCTGGTGCATTTATTCTATATATGTTTCTGTTTTCTTATTACGATTCGCTGAATGGTGAAAACGTTAAATTTTAGAAATTAATCTAAACTTATAAATTACACAAGACATGTTTTTAACAATTTGTAGTAAAATAAACTGAAAAATTGTTGTCAAAAAATGAAACAGCTATAGCTTTTTCATATGTTTGCTTATGAGCCAACACATTATAAGCAAACACATTTTCATGTGTTCTGGCATAAGCACTGTCCATAATACTGAAAATAAAATAATTTTACATAAAATATTTTATAATTAAATTATATAATAATGATTGCAGATGAAGTTCTGTGTTGGTTATGTTACAACGTATTATCTTTTTGAGATTAATTTGTTCACATAGCAAATCTAAAGTAATATATATCTAATAAAACCTCCTAATTTAATGTCCTAAAAAGTTTAGGGATATTTGTTGATTACTTGGCGATATTTGTCACCGTGTCACCATATTAAAATGAACTTACTCACAATATAGAAAATAAAACTATTGTTTATTGAATAATACATAAAGAAGTAATTTAATAATGATTGTACCTGAAGTTCTGTGTTGGCCATAACAAACGTATTAGCTTTTTAAAGATAAATTTGTCCATGCAAATCTAAGGAGATTTATATTATACGATTTAAATTTATTCATCTATTTGGAAAACAATTTCTGCAAATTTACTTAACAATTATCATTGAAATTGAAATTTATCAAGCTGCAAATAAAAATCGTTTCTTCAAATGTATCTTCTGAATTAAATTTAAATAACATTTTGCTAATTAACAAATGTCAACACTGGAATTCGAATTTCTTGAAATAAATTCATTAGAAACATCAAGAAACGAAATTTCTTTAAGAAGCGCAAACAGAAAATTCGGGGAATGTTTAATGGGGGAATCAGTAAATATCTTTGAATCATCGCTTGCTTTAAGGGGAATTCTTTTCTAGTTTTCTTTTTTTTTGTTGCAACAAACGTATCATTCTAAGAATTATTGATTGCATTTCGTTATCAAATTAATGCTTTAAAAAGAAAAGATAAAAGAAAATATTTTTAAGACTTTCTGTTGTAATGAATTTACAGATTTACTGGAGAAGAGTTACCAAATTTAATTACTTTATTTCTTATTTGTTTGCTTTGGATAATAGATCGCAACACCTATATTAATCTAATAAGATTTAATAATTAAAATGCAGTATTTTTTTCAGTCCCTAAAAAAATTAATATTGTATATGAAAAGTTACTAAGTCTTTGGTTCTATTCAGTTTTATTAAATTTCTTTGTATACATAGAAGATAGAAAATAAAGTAATTAAGTTTATTACAGATTGTAAAAATGTAACGTTAGCCAAAATAATGTCGGGTATTTCATGCATTTTTTAACAATTTTTAACTTTCTTTAAGAAATTGAGTTTAAATTTAAAAAAAAAAAAAAAAAAAAAAAAACTTCTCAGGTAACAATTTCTAATGAAATTATCTGCATAGTTGAAAATGATGTTATTTGAATTAAAATGTCGCCTGGGGATAAATAGCTTATTAAAGGCTGTTATTTACGCTTTATAAAGAGAAATAGAAAGAAAGAAAGGAGTAGGATAGACAAAAATTGGAGACTTGAGTTGAGTTGAGAGGTTTTAACGTCGTGCCATAGCTACACAGTGGACAATTGGCGATGGCTTGTGATTCTAGGATAAGGCGGCCAAATTTTCGAGAGAAAAATGTAGGGACAAATCTGCCAGGTGTCTCTAATTTGAATTTAATAAGTGGTGACAAAAGCAATACTTAAAAAAATGTGCACTATCATCGATTTTAAATTATAAATTGCGACAAAAGTTTTATTTGGAAAACAAGTTTAAGCGGGAGTAAAGAAAACAAATTACAAAAAATTGGGGATAATTTGTCGCCTTATTCTAGGAGTGGTATGGAGACATGCCATCACAATTTTGATACCTAACTTTTGATACCTAGCTCTAGAAGGGTAGTATAAGGGTAGGTAAGTTTAATATTTGTTGTTGGGTTTCCTTGTAAATGAAAACTTAAAATAAATCACTTGTGAGGTTGCATTGCCTGAGGTTTACATCTTGATACTGGCAAAGTAGAGACGAGACTCAATCTAAAAAATTAAATTTGGATTTATTTGGCTTAAGGCTGCACATCAGTCAAATTCTCCCTTTCTTCCTTCCCATGGCATCCTATGGGATTTTTGTTGCTTCGTATTATAAGGATATATTATTCAAAAATGAAGTTTTTTTAAATGGACGACTAGAAAGAGGCTGAGCTTTCAATGTTTGTGAGAAAAATCTGTTCTATGATTGACTACACTCCACTGTTTGGGGGTTAAATTGAGACTCCTGTAGATTAAAGGAAAGAGAATCGTCATCAAGAAGGGGACATTACAGAGTCATATCGTCTATTCTTTTTATGAATACTACTTTTTGAACACGTTCCCTTTTAGATTAGTGAGCAACTAACTATAAAGGGTGTTCCAAAAGTCCCATACCCCCTCATAACTCGAAAATGAGTCGGAATTTTGGAAAATGGCGAAACATGTATTTAATGAATTCGAGAGGGACCTCTTTTAGTGAAAAAAGTTTGGGCCCGGGGAAGGGGGCTAAGGGGGTCGCTAGGGAGGGCAACTTTAAAATTTCAAATAAGATGGTATGTCTTGTGATACATCCCTGGAAACGTCTCTTCAAGACAATGAATTTGACATAAATAGTTTCGCCCTACGATGATTATTAAAGGAAATACATGAGTTTTTAGACTTTTGAAATGTGGATTTTATTCTTATGTATCCCCTTTAATAATCACTGCAGGACAAAAATATTTAGACCAAATTCATTGTCTTGAAGAGACGTTTCCCGGGATATATCACAAGACATACCTTCCATAAGAAATTTTAAAGTTGCACTCCCTAGTGGCACTCCTACCACCCCGTTGCCCAAGTCCAAACATTTTTGGATAAAGTATGTCTTGTGATACATCTCTGGAAACGTATCTTCAAGACAATGAATTTAGTATAAATAGTTTTGTCCTGATTATTAAAGGGGATACATAAGTATAAAATCCACATTTCAAAAGTCTAAAAACTCATGTATCTAATTTAATAATCATTGTAAGGCGAAACTATTATACCAAATTTATTGTCTTGAAGAAACGTTTCCAGAAATGTATCAAAAGATATACCTTCCCATTTGAAATTTTAAAGTTGCCCCCCTAGCCCCCGCCGGTCCCAAACTTTTTTCACCAAAAGAAGCCCCTCTCGAATTCATTAAATGCGTGTTTCGCCATTTTTTAAAATTTCGACTCGTTTTTGAGTGAGGAGGGGTGTATGGGACTTTTGGAGCAATGATGAATATGAAAGGGATAAAAATAAATAAATTTAAATTCATAAATCTTCTATTTCTTTTAATATCACTAATTAAATTCCTTTATTGAATCTTTCCAGCGCCAGATACTTTTTTATTGCTCAATAAACTTATTTATAGGATATTTCCAGATATCAAAATGCTTGAATGATTAACTTGTTTATTCATTTTGGACTGATCGCGATTGCAATTTCCGTTCTTTATTTTTTTATACTTTTCAGAATGGAACCTCAGAGAATTCACCTAACGTTAGACTTACCTGTTTCCCTTAGAGCATACCGCACCTCTCCTAAAGAGGAAGCTGAAATTAAAGATCAAATACAAAATCTATTACAAGCTAAAATCATTAAAGAAAGCCATTCTCCGTATTCACCCCCTGTAACTTTAGTGTATTAACGTGAAGAGGGGAAGAAGACACGCATTTGTGTCGACTTCCGTAAATTTAGTGCTATAACCAAAACTGACACAGAACCATTACCCAGAATTGATAGTCTCTAGATAAATTGGCTCTGGCAAAAATTATTTCCACATTGGATTTAGCCAGTGGATATTGGCATATACCTATCTGCCCAAAAGATATAGAAAAATTAGCATTTGCTACCACATTTGGATTGTATGAATGGCTCGTGTTGCCCTTTGGAATCAAGAAAGCTCCTACAATATTTAATCGCACTATTAGAAGAATTTTACATAAGTATAAAATTGATTTTGCTTGTAATTATTTTGATGACCTTATCATTTTTTCTGAAACTGAACAATAACATTTAAATCATTTGGAAACCATATTTCAAATTTGTGTCAATGAAAATTTAAAGTTGAAGTTATCTAAATGCAATTTTGTAAAATCTGAAATAAATTTCTTAGGTTATGAGGTATCTAATGGCACAATTACACCTGTTAATACTAATATTGAAACTATAAAAAATTTAAAACGTCCCACTAATGTTAAAGAGTTACAGAGGATCCTGGGATCCGTAAATGTCTATAATAAATTTATAGCAATTATGCTAAAATTCGTTACCCCTTAAATAATTTGCTCAAGAAAAATGTTCCCTATGTATGGGATGATAAGTGCGAAAATTCATTTAAAAATTTGAAAAATCCCTTAATTGAAAAGCCTATTTTAAATTTGTATGATCCCAAGATGCTTTGTCACTTATTTGTAGATGCTTCAAGTCACGGAGTCGGTTGTGTAATAAAACAGCCAGATGAGAAAGGAAAATTACATCCAATAGCTTACCATTCGCGAAATTTAAAAGATTATGAAAAAAATTATGCCATAACTGAATTAGAACGTCTTGCCATTATAGATTCTTTAGATAAATTTTATCATTATTTCCATGGTCAAAAATTTGTCATGCATACTGATCATGCGGCATTAACTTGGCTTAAATATGTTAAAAATCTAAGAGGACGTCTTTTCCGCTGGTCACTTAAACTTAGTATGTTTGACTATAAAATAAAATATCAGAAGGGAACCACTAATGTAGAAGCCGATATGCTGTCTAGATTACCTGTAATACAAAATATTTCTCACCATATACATCTCCTTGACTTGAATGATCTGAAGCGTTTACAAAAAGAAGAAAATACAATAGTCAATAGTAAAAAATATGTTGAAGTAAATGAAATCATACAGTAACAAAAAAGAAAATTTGTATAAGATTATCGTTCCTATGTAACTAAGGTTAACATTGCTAAATAAAGCCCACACACAATTCGGCCATCCAGGAATTCAAAAATTGATCAATTTAATCACTCCACAATAATATTGGCCTTTCATAAATAAAGATATAGAAAATTTTGTTAAGTACTGCTACATATGCCAAGTAAATAAAAAATGTAAGCAAAAAAGATTTGGCTTGTTGCAGCAGGTACCTCCAACCGATAAACCATTTGAATGTTTGTCGTTAGACACTGTTGGTGGATTTAATTATTACAACTCAACCAAAAAGTACTTGCATTTATCGTCGACCATGCAAAACGTTATGTGTGGGGTTTTCCATCTAAAAGTGTGACAACTGAAGCTTATTCCAACTTTTTAAAACAGATTTTCCAAATTCAAGTACCTGAAAAATTACTAACTGATAGAAATGCTGCCTTTACTTCATCATGTTTTAAAAAGTTCTTACGTAATTACAATGTTAAACACCTTTTAACTAGCAGTCATCACCCGGAGACTAACGGAAAAATTGAACGCCTTAAGCAAACTATTGTAACTGGATTAAAGTGTAAAGTAAATTCTGCTTCGTTTAAAGTACCTTGGACAAAATTACTCGAGGACGTCTTAAGCCAGTATAATGTTACCCCTCATTCTATTACAAAATTTTTACCTAATTACCCATTGCTTGGAAATTTACCCTATGACCCTTTAATTCCTAATAACAATTATTATCCAAAGGTTGATGAAGCGAGAAAATTGGCAAAGGAACATACAATTGAATATCATAATAAAAGTAAAGTAAGGTATGTCGCTCGATTTCTCCCGGCTAAATTTAAAGTTTGTGATGAAGTATAATATGAAGAATTCAGTACCCTAATACACGAAAATTAACTGCTCCATATTCAGGACCGTATACCATTTTAAAACAGTTATCTGACGTAAATTTTGAAATTGATAGACCAAATCCTCATTTTAAACGACAGTCTGAAATTGTGCATTCATCTAAACTAAGATATTATAATAATCCTCAAAATTTTAAACTATGTCATGAATAAACCCCTTTATGAGTCAGGAGTTACCATGAATATTTTTTTTGTTTTTGCTTTCCTATCGTCCCAATACGCGTTGGATGAGGATCCTAACTGAGTCGGAGAATTCGGAGGAATGCCGGGAGATATAGCTTCCATTCTTTGGCTCAGTGGCATTAGCAAGCCTTAAATCTTTTTATTTTTATTTTTACAAATATTAATTTATTTACAGTTATTACTAGATGAATTTATGAAATGAGGATCCTCCACTCCTTAACCCCTTTTCTTTTAGGCCCTTGTTAGCTCATGTTCTTCTGGACTTCACCTGATTGGAGATCCCCGAGGAGCATGAGGCATTAAGTGTGCTCCCTCCTCCGATGAGACTTGTCAAATAACCACTTTTTACCTTTTACAGATATTACTTTTTTGGTTGGATATGAAAGGGATAAAAATAAATAAATTTAAATTATTAAAAAACCCAAATTAAAAGTATAAAAATCGCTAGTCGAAATTATAATCGCCAATAATTAGTAATTTCCCCTTTAAGATTTTTTCCTAGTAGAAGACTTTATAATTCAGAAATCAGCAAAGAAAGACTGTAAATTACTCTAAAAGTGTATATATATATAAAGGGCGGAAATTGCAATCGCGATCAGTCCAAAATGAATAAACAAGTTAATCATTCAAGCATTTTGATATCTGGAAATATCGTATAAATAAATTTAATGTGCAATAAAAAAAGTATCTGACCCTGGAAAGATTCAATAAAAGAATTTAATTAGCGATGTTAAAAGAAATAGAAGATTTATATTCTAAATTAGGGTTTGATTACTTATGTCAAAGAGAAAGCAATAAATAATTGTTTTAATGAATTGGCGAATTGGCAAAAGTGGAGCGCCAAACGGCGTCACTCGTGTCTGGTAAGTATGAATCATTAGCCAATAAGGCACAAAGGAGAGGCGTGTTAAACCAATTAAAGAAAATGGGAGGAGGTTAGAAATACACCAAAAAATAAAAGTTTGAAAGATGGAACTCACCAAAATTTAGGATTGACCAAGGTTTTCAAGTGCTAACAAACTTAACGTTGCTCGCTCCTTCGAAATTACATAGGTCCTACAAGTGTCCTAACCTAGTCCGCGGCTGGAAGCCGCGAGCCCCGATGTTATGCCACCGTACGAGGACCGAGAATTCGTACGACTGACTCCATTCGCCTTCTACTCTGTCCTGACTTAGTATTAATGAAGAAATAAAGATATTGCCTGAAAGAAATCCTAATCATCCTTGTGTGTAACGCCTGCCATCTCTCTCTTATCCAGTAAATAATACATTACACACACACACATATATATATATATACATATATCATTTAATAAGCTTAGAGCTCTATTTTTCAATCTCAAAAAGGAATATTTAAATTTATTTATTTATTTTAAAGTGCTCTTTATGATAATAGACGACATGTTCAAAGAAGGAAATTCAATAGAATTCGTAAAACAGAATTCGTAAAACTTCATTTTTGAATGAGATAGCCTTATAAAAAGAAGGAACAAACATCACATCGGATTACATGGGAAAGAAGAAAGGGGAAATCTGACTGATGTTTAAGGATGGAGAATAAAGCTACTCGCTACTATTGGAATTTCTGCATTTTGAATTTGATAAAGGATATTAGCTAACCACTTTTAATGGCTGTGTTGTAGTAGCGTGAAAAACTTGATTCTATATTAATTAGCATGTAATTTTAATGGAGACAGTGATCTTCATAGCCTACCGCAATCTACCGAGCCTTTAAATTCGTCTCAGCTTAATATCTCAGGAGAATTTATTTGCATACCTTCACACCTATATCTTCAGAAAATTCATTGTATTTCAAAAATTTCCAGACTATGACGAGACGATTTCTATAACAAACTCGATCCCATTCCATACATTTGTTCAGTTTTCCAGAACTATTTTTAATCTACTGTATCTAAGCATGAAATATACTACCTAAACATGAAACCTTTGCAAACTTCACGATTTTTACGAACTTAATAAAGAGCGTGGAATGGGAAAAAAAACTAAATGAAAAAAAAAAAAAAAAAAAAAAATCTGACGTAAAGAACACTTGGCTTGCTTTATAACACATTTAATTCTACATATCATTACGAAAACATTGATATATTTTTGTACTGCAATAAGTGATTTGTAAATAAGCAGGCAGGTTTCAGTCACTGAATGTATTTTATTCGATGAATATTCCCGAAACAAGCCTGTAAAATTCTTACATTACAAAAATCACGATAACAGCGTTATGCAGGGTAGCCATAATTAAACTTGGTCTATTCAGAGTACTCTGTAGCTGTAACTGAAATGCAGATTGAGTCGAAAATTTTTACGTAGACATTTTAAAAGATGCCTTCAAGGGTTTTGCAATAATAATAACAATAATAATAATAAATAAATAAATAAATAAATAAATAAAAAATTCGCTGTGAGGGGACGTATATCAAAATACAAACAAGTTACACATTTTACTACAAACAACTTTATTTATTATAGATTCAAGTGTTATTTGTTACAAGTTACAGACTGTTTATCGATGGAGATCATATTGTTCAATGTGGGCAATATGGGCACATCACTAAGTTGTAAAAACTGCAGCTGATGAACACTGTGTTCAACAGCTGATGACAGCTGTTTGCCAGTGATCCACATGCAACGTTATACAGTCCTACAAGTCAGCCAAAGTTACAGCATTTCTTTTAAAAATCAAACTCTTTAAAAAGGCTCATAAACAAAAATCCCACAGATTGAGATCGAGGGAAGGGGCAGACCAAGGAATGGAAAATGAACGGGTAATTATTCTGTCATCTGTAAAATTTTGCAACAAAAACCTCTGTAAAATGTAAGAATAACAGTTTTAAATGTCGCATGGTCGGAAAATGTTAAAATAGACTACAGTTATTTATTACATAACTTTTCAAGCATTTTGACTGCAATGCTGTTTTGTATTTTGATGTATGTCCGCTCAAAGCGGAAATTTTTAAAATTTTGTTTTTAATTTTTTTGCAGAACCTTTCTCTCTATTTCTCTGTTGTTACTGAAATTGACGTCCTCGGTAATGCTTGAATTCTTAAAGATAAGAAAAAGAAGAAAAAAAAAAAAAAAAAAAATGAAATTAAGAAAGAAGGAAAAAGAATGTGAAGAAAGAAAGAAAAAAGACCTTTCCCCTATCATTCTTACCAAATAAAATAAAAGAAGATTCTTTAAATTGCTACGACGAATAAATTTATCTTTACTTTATTTCTCTCTCTATTTCTCTATTGTTGCTTGAAACTGAAGTCTTTCACAATACTTGATATTTTAAAGAAAGAAAGAAAAAAAAGGGAGGGGAGAAAAGAAAGAAAGAAAAAGGGCCTTTCCCTCTCATTTTTATCAAGTAAAATAAAAGAAGATTCTTTAATTTGCTACGACGAATTAATTCATCGTTTGTTTGTTTCTCTCTCTCTATTTCTCTATTGTTATTTGATATTGAAGTCCTTGGTAATGCTTGAATTCTTGATAATAAGAAAAAGAAAGAAAAAAGAAAAGAAAGAAACAAGGAAAAAGAACGTGAAGAAAGAAAGATAAAAGACCTTTCCCGTATCATTCTTACCAAATAAAATAAAAGAAGATTCATTAAATTGCTATGCCGAATAAATTTTTCTTTAGTTTATTTCTCTCTCTATTTCTCTATTGTTACTTGAAACTAATGTCTTTGACAATACTTGAATTTTTAAAGAAGGAAAAAAAAAAAAAAAAAAAAAAAAAGAAAAGAAAGAAAGAAAAAAGGCCTTTCCATCTCATTCTTATCAAGTAAAATATAAGAAGATTCTTTAATTTGCTACGCCGAATTAATTCATTGTTTGTTTGTTTCTCTCTCTATTTCTCTATTGTTATTTGACATTGAAGTCCTTGGTAGTGCTTGAATTCTTAAAAATAAAAAGCTTCTAAAAAGGGGAAAGAAAGAAAAAGAATACGAAGAAAGAAAGAAAGAAAAAAATGACTTTTCCTTTCTTATTCTTATCAAGTAAAATAAAAGAAAGCCATTAAATGAAGTATTTACTAAGATAAATTAAATATCGTTAACATTTAACTGTATCCTTGTTCTATATAATTAATACTAATAAAACTTTCTATAGATATTTGAAATTAAAGATTCGTGATAGTAATTGTTCCTTGTTATTTTTAACACTTTCCAACAAGGTTGAAAAGTATTAATGAATTCGGTTTGTCTCTCTGCCCGCACTCTAACTCCCGTAAATATTCATGGAATTTTTTGAAACTGATATATGTTATTCAAGTTCGCTATTGGATGTTCCCTATTGAAAATGAAGTGAATACTTTTGTGTACCCGAAAGTATTCCAAAGCATTGTGTCCAGTGAGAGGTATTTCTATAAACCTTATTTTAATACCGTTACATTGCGCAAATCTTAATGAAATATGTTATTCAAGTCTACTGTTCGAATGTTCGCCATTGAAAATGGAGTAAACAACATCACTGGTTTGTATACAGGGACACCCGAAAGTATTCCTAAACATTGCATTCTATGAGAGGTATTTCTGTAAACCGAATTTGAAGAGAACTTTACTTTGCACAAATCTTAATAAAATTAAAATATATTATTAATATATATGCTGGAATTGCATTTTCGTTTATATTAATCGTTTTTATCGCTTTCTAAATGTTTTTAACACTTTCCAATAAGGTTGAAAAGTGTTAATGACTTCGGTTTCTCTGTCTGTCCGTCTGTCTGTCTGTTTATCCGCGCTCTAACTTCCGTAAATATTTACGGAATTTCTTGAAACTGATACATAATATTCAAGTTCACTATCGGATGTTCCCTATTGAAAATGAGTGAACATCTCTACTGGCTTGTGTACAGGGACACCCAAAAGTATTATAAAGCATTGTGTTCTATGAGAGGTATCTTTATCAACTATATTTTAATTCCTTTATTTTACACAAATTTCAATAAAATTAAAATATGTTATTCAAGTTCACTACCGGATGTTTGCTATAGAGAAGGAATAAATACCACCACTGGTCTGTGTACAGGGAAAGAATTCCAAAGCATTCGTTCTATGAGAAATATTTCTATAGACCAAATTTTAATAACTTTACTTCGAACAAATCTTAATAAAATTAAAATATGTTATTCATATGCACAAAAGAATGCTTTCTACCGAATGTAGTATGATTAGCATTAAAATTACAGGGCCACACAAAAGTATTCAGTTACATTGAAGAATTGAAGTCTTTTATCGGAAATTTGCTGAAATTTCATTTTCGTTTACATCCAGCGATTTAACATTTTTTAAACATTTTTTTAAGTCTGAATATGATTTCAATTTGTGCATCTATCTGTCCGGCTGTCCATCTGTCCGTGTGCCCGCTCCCATTGTTCGTAAATATTTTCAGAATTTTTACAAAATTATATACGTTATTCAAATTCACTATGGAATGTTCTCTATTTTAAATAGCATTAATTGGCCATGTACAACTATTTTGTGTACAAGGACACCCAAATATATGCCAATGCATTGCATTTTACGACAGACATTTTTATAAATTACATTTAAAGAACTTTCTTTTGTAAAAATCATAAACAAATTGACGTTCGTTGTTAAAAAGCTAAAATAATATTTTGTATAGAATATGGTATTGTTAACCTTCATATTTACAGGGCTGCACTAAAATATTCAGATATATTAAGGGCTGCAATTAGAATATAAGGGCTACGTTTTCTTTTGTGTTAAGCATTCTTAACGCTTTCTAACAATGTTTAAGAATGATTAGGAATTCAATTAGTCTATTTGTATGGCTTTCAGAAGTTTTATCTGTCCGTTGTGTGATTACGTAGGCAAAGAGCATTTAAAGTTATACGGTACAAGAAACACGTACATTTGGAAAGTGTTAATAATCAATGCGTACAGCATGATTTTTCGTTCTTGTTTATTTTTTAAAAGGAAAAACACTTCAGTAAAACTTTTTTCTGATTCTTCTACAATGCAAAGAGAGAAAAAATATCTTTTTGCCGCCCCGAAATAATTTATAATTTAATTTATTAATATCTGTATTTTTCAGTTGATAAATGAAATAAGAAACTTATAGCCTACTACTGATTTTGAAAATTAGACATATTTTTTTCTTTTCATTTCATAAAAATTCATCAGTAACCTATATCTCTGTCAATCATTGTATATTTCTATGATTATAAAATTTAAAATTTGACAGCAAGCCTTTCTGCCAATCCATATTCAATAAAAATAATCTGGTGTGTCACTCACACGACTTTCTCTTACCCTGAAATTTAATACTATAAATACAGGTTGGAAATTAAGAGGTAAGATAACGAGTACTGTTATGTATACCTATGTTAAACAATTCAAATTACGCTTCGGGAGAGTTTTATATGATAATTAGTTCTGTGTGAGGGGGGGTTACTGCCCCCCTCAACCCCGCGTTTCATTAATGATCCCACATTTATATACAATTTAATTCGGTTATTAAAAAATAATTCTGTTTTTAAAAAATAATTTATTAAAATTATTATTTAAACAAATTAACTTTTATGATAATGCAGACGATTTCCATACTAGAGAAGTAGTATAACATTAAATATCCAAAAAGGAGATCAATTTATTCTCAATATTACATATATATATATATTTTTTTAATGAAAAAAATCGATAACTTTATTTTAAATTGTCGCAGATCAATGGTTCAACCATTCATTTTAAAGGTATTGGCGAGCTCTTTTGAAAGATACCCATCATGAAAATTTACTCCCCTCGAGGGGGGACTTTCCACCCAGGGGGGAGGCGAGGCTCCTACATACACAAAAAAATTTTCCCAGTTGATTATCTCTCTTATAAAAAATACATATTTGTTTCATTTGGTTTAATGCAGTTTATAGATGTTAAACTCTACTTACCTGCAATTTCCCCCATAGACGTAGTGCATTTGAATACTTTTGAGTGTCCCTGTACACGAACCATTTGCTTCATCTCAACGGAAAGCTTAGTGTAGCATCCCTATATGATACACATTTAGAATTCCGAGTTTGGAATTTCTGCTACTATTTGTTCTTGAGATATGCTGATATAACAGACACACAGACCATTCGCTAAAAACATGATTTTCGTATTCAGGGGATCTCAGAACATATAAATATAACAAAAACTCACGTTCGAAAATTTGACCCTAAAACAATACTTTCTCGACCCTATGGGTAAGAGGAAAGTAAAATGAAAATATTTTAATTTGCCAGTTTAAATTAATTGAATGTTAATCTATTTCTTTTTTCCCTCTTTATAGCTATTAGAGTAATAAATCTAATGTTTGAATTATTTCTTTTTTCTTTTTCAATGTAATAATAAAAAAGAAACTTTTCACATATATTTGTCATGTCAATTTATTCAACATTGATTTATTAATATATATATATATATATATGCCTATATATATATTGTTACGAAAAGCTTGTCAATTTTCTTGCGTAAGAAAGTATTTCCCCCCCCCCCCTAAAAAAAGAAAAAAAAAAACAGGTCGTTTCTAGTCGATGAATACTCTTTATTCAACTCCTCAAATTAGTACAACAAAACTGTGATTACAACGAATATTTTCTGAAAAATCCAATAGTATTGTTATTTCATCAAATATTCTAGTAGCAATTCAATGAAGTTGTCACTCATACGGCAAAAGTCACTATTCAATGGATATTTTGGAACAGTCCAAGAAAACGATTACTTGTTCCGCACGAGTAAAGCAAATAACGTCAAATACTCTAGAGAAGTAGTTTTCGCTAACTCTAGCTTACGAATAAAGTTCAGTCGTTTGAAGCACAATCTCTAAAGTGCAATCGCTCAGATTAACATTCTGAACAACACTGGCTTACAGTGACTTCATTCTCTTTCACAGAAATCATCTTTTTTCTATTTATACTTCTTGGCGATGGGATTTGGCGGTAATTCCATCCAGATTCTCATAGAAAGTTCTAGAACTGAGCTCCCATGCACCGGAGAGCTTCGAAACTTCGGGAACCCTAAACTACTACTTATCGCCAAATTTAATCGTCAAGTCGTCAAATTTGTCGTCAAGTCGCCCCGTTTATTTCCAAAGCTGACTTCCCTGAAAGCGAACTGCCCCTTTATTTTCACATTGCCTGTTAAACTACTTTCACTGCAATAGGACAATTGAGGTAGGGGAAAAGACTTAATCCGTAATGTAACATTATGTCAATGTATTCAACATTAATTTATTACTATATCATCCTTAATATATATATATATACACTAAGCGACAAAAAAAAGCCGCACTTGGATATTTTCCTTTTAGCCTTCTACAACCGCCAATTTTATCGTTTAAAAAGCAAATTTTTGAACAGATTTTATTATGTTGTCCTCCACATACACTTCAGCTTTGAGTCCAGTGTTAAAAACAAAATGCAATTGTCAGGAAAATTGTAATTTTAGAAATTATTTCAAAAATGGTAAGAATAAGGCAGTTAACGATGACACAAAAAATATTAATTTTTGGATGAAAATCAAAAAATATTTTAATACGTAAGATGGAAAAATAATTAAATATTAACGAAATATTTGTAAAAGGGTTTTTAGCAAGATATAAAATTTTTTGGCAGTTTAAACTGGAAATTTGGTTTTAGGTGGCCATTTTGCTCATCCAAGCGAGATGACCGTAAGTTAAAAAGCCATTGCTTAAAAAATCGGTTTGTATTACATTTAGAAGATAAAAGAGATTCAGAAAGAGTGTTTAGTAGCATAATTTCTTTAACTACAGTACAACAACTATTAAACAAAGCAGGTTTAAATGACAGAAAATTTGAAAAAATTCCATTCTTAGTGAAGAGAAGTAGGAAAGCAAGACCTCAGATGGCTAAAAAAATTAAAAAATGATTAGTTAATTATTGGGTTGAACTGGTTCTCTCTGATGAGTCAAGTTTAACTTATTTCGAGCTAGAGAAAACAAGCAGATCTGACAACGAAAATATGACCGACTTAATGAAAATCGCACTTTTAAAACAGTGACACATTCTCCGTACATTATGGTACGGAGGTGCATAACTTTTCAAACACTCGGGAAAATTTTTATGCTCAAGGGATCAATTAACTCGAAATAAAACTTAATCTGCATAAAAGTGGTGCCTGACCGACTATTTTGGAGGTATCTTGGACATTTCCGTAAACAGCATTTGAAGAAAATAATGCACCTTACTACACGGCGTCTGTGGTAAGTTCATTCACTTCAAATTGTCAAAATTTCTTATACATTCCCATGAGAACCTATAATTTTGTAAGTAATCATATCTTTTTTCACTTTAAGTTAAATCCCACAAAGGATATAGTATAATTTCTTCCTTACCAGACATGGAAATAGTCTTAATCGCGATCCGCTCGAAAATATTTCGTCTATAAAAAGGAGGGGGAGAGGGGAGAGGATACGAAATTTGCAGCCTATAACTCTGCCAGAACTAGAAAAAATTATTTGTGATATTTGGCACATTGAAATTTCTAAGATTTATATTAAAACACTGTATAAAACTATGCCATTGCGCATTAATGCAGTAATTCGAAATACAGGTGGAATTAACCCAATGTAGAATACATATGTTTAACAAAAAATTGCTTAGATCTAACAAATAAATAGTTTTATTTCATATATTAAAATATAACTTGTTTATTTCATATAATAAATCATAATAGAACGCAAAATGTATGGTTATTGCATTATGTTCAAAAAGAAAGTTTTATGCATATTTTTAAAAAGTACTTCGTAAAGTGCAATAAAGCAAATTATTAAATCGAAAATGTACATAGGTATCATTTCATCACATTGGCATTATGCAAACAAGACAGTTTTATTTGTTTCAAACAGTAATTTTAAAGTTATTACAAATAAAAAATGTATAAGTCATTTTTTCTGCAGTGCGGCTTTTTTTTTGTCGCTTAGTGTATATATATATATATTATATGTATCTACATATAAAGAAAAATGAATATTCACATATATACATATATATATATATATAAAGATATAGTAATAAATTAATTGAATAAAAGGACTTAATAAGTAACTCTTTTTATGTGTATATTGTTTATACATATATGTGTACATATCTATATGTATATTTATCTCTCTCTCATGAAAAATAAACATATGAACAATTTGCGACAACAACCCACAAAAGCCAATTGACCAGAATTTTCCTAATTTATATTTGAAAAATAGAATATTTATTTAAATATAATTCCAATGAAAACACAAAATATGTAGACACATAAAAAAGAAAGAGTTTTTTTAATGAAAAGTTTTCTATTTAAGAGAACTGGCCATAACAAAAAAAAAAAAAAAAAAAAAAAAAACTTGTATTAATGAAACAGGACACAAATAATTGAATAATAAATAAAACAAAATAAAATAAAATGAATGTTCAGAATGTGGAGGTAATTCATCAGGATTCACCACCCCAACATTGAGCTAAAAAAAATGCAAGGTTTCCTTTTTTGGCAAGCGATATCACACAAAATACACAAAAGGTGACCCAACTTGGCAAAAAAAAAAAAAAAAAAAAAAAAAGGAAAAGAGAAAGAAAAAGAAAAAGAAAAAAGAAAATCGCTTTTAATGAAGGGGGGAAAAAGGAATATAAGAAAGAATATAACCTGCAATTAGAATAAACAGTGTTTTGCCAGAAATAAATTCATAAAGCAGACTTATAAAAATCGTAAGTAGTATGAAATATTTAAGCAATCACAAAATTTAGGTGAAGCTATCAATGTGACCTAAGAACAATTATTATTAATTAATTAAACTTACTTTAATTAGCTATTCATTAATCTAAATTACAAGAAAAGATCATTTATTAACATAATGAATGTTTATTAAATATTATAAACCATTAATTAAAAAAAAAAAAATCAAAATTATTGATTTTATATTTGTAGAGACAACTCCCATTACTAGAATTTCCTGCAAAGTTGCCATTTTCTTGGCACAATTAAAACAATTATAATTCATTTTACTCTTAACTCGTACTAATTAAAC
The DNA here is from genome assembly GCA_963930645.1 of Salticus scenicus. Taxonomy (NCBI): domain Eukaryota; kingdom Metazoa; phylum Arthropoda; class Arachnida; order Araneae; family Salticidae; genus Salticus; species Salticus scenicus. Next base: position 144,949,715 of record OZ005661.1, read on the forward strand.
TTTGATAGAAACACTTAAATAATTTTTAGGAAAGATTTTTTTTTTTTTTTTTTTTTTTTTTTTTTTAATGAAAATCCTCTACTTAATATTTATCTATAGTTACTACTTGATGAAAGTAAGTTTTTATAATTTTATAAGTTTTTAACAATTTAAAATTTATTTTTTTATTTTTATGCAACTATAGTCTGTATTTCTAAGAATCATAATAACAAAAATAAAACGAGTAATTTCCATTTAAGCAATTTTTTATTTAAGTAATTGTAGTAAATTAATTTTTTTATTTATTTTAATTTCTAATTTGAAGGTAAAAATTTAGCTTGCTCTCAATACATTCCAAATGTAAATTTAGAACATTGTACGATCATTCCTTTTTCTAAGCTATGTGAGATAAAAAATCCATATAGCAAATCAGGATTGCAATACTTCCTTATACTTTGTGTAAGGAAGTATAAGTAAAAAGATAATCATTTATATTTTTATTACTAATTAGTGTAATAACAATCCAAATTATAATTAAAGATATTAATATCTGCTTTATATTTGAATTTACTTGAAAACAATATTGTTAAAAGGGATTAAGTCTTTTACCCTGCATCAGTTGTTCTGTTGCAGTAAAAGTAGTTTTACAGGCAAATTGAAAATAAAGGAGCAGTTCATTTATTTTCAATGAAGTCAGCCTTGACGACAAACCTGGCGACATGGCGACCAAATTTGGAGGGAAATAGTAGTTTAGGGTTCCCGAAAATTCGAAACACTCCGATGCATACCACTTGATACCTAGAACTTTGCATGGGTTTCTGGACAGAAATTCAGCCAAGTCCCATTACCAAAGGATATAAATAGGAGATAATTGACTTCTGGGAGAGTGTGCGTAGTCATTACGATTCAGAGTTGTTCATACCTATTCTGAGCGATTGCACTTTGGAGGTTGTGCTGTAAGCGATTGAACATTTTTTGTGAGCTAGCGAAGATTTCTGCTCTGGAGTATTTGATGTTATTTGCTTTATTCCTGTGAAAAAAGTGGCTGTTTTTCTTGGACTGTTCTAGAAAATTCGTCGAATTTTTGTAGAATGAGTGACAGCTTTATTGGACTACTGCTGAAATATTTACGAAATAGCAGTACTACTAGACTGTTTCGAGAATATTCATTGTAATAACAGTTTTGTTGTACTGATTTGAGAAGACACGTTGAAAAACTAGTACTCATCGACTAGAACCTGCCTATTTCTTTATGAACTACTTTCTCTTACGAGAAATTCGAGAAGTTTTTCGTAACAATACATAAATATATTCTTTCGTCATCTTTTCTTTTTTAAGGATTTAGATACGTAAATATTTATTAAATATTTACGTAATATTTATTAAATATCATTATACGTAAATATTTTTTGTAAACTACAGTTATAGAGTTATGAACTTTGCATGTATGCATGCATTAGTGTACAACATTATTAATATATTAAAATAATTGGATGTATTT